>VZQC01004283.1:1814530-1835034 GCA_009823505.1 Rhizomys pruinosus | reverse complement strand
GGTTCTCTCCCTCCCTCCCTCCCTCCCTCCCTCCCTCCCTCCCTCCCTTCTTTCTTTCTTTCTTTCTTTCTTTCTTTCTTTCTTTCTTTCTTTCTTTCTTTCTTTCTTTCTTTCTTTTTCTTTCTTTTTTTTTGGTCTTTTTGAGACAGGGTCTCCCTTTAGTCCCAGCTGGCCTGGAACTCACTATGTAGACCAGGTTGGCTTTGAACTCACAGAGATCTGCCTGCCTCTGCCTCCTGAGTTCTGGGATTAAAGGCGTGTGCCACCATGTTTTAAACTTGCATTATATATGGCCAGTTTCAAGCTCATTTGTAGTTGTTTAGATGAGTCTCTATTGTCTTTTTTATAAAAGTCTTACATGGTCACTACAATTTGATTAAATAGGAATCCTTTATCAGAAAGTTAATTTTGCAAATGTACTGGATGCTTTAGTGTCAACTTGACACACCTGGGTTGAGGGAGCCTTAATTGGGGAATTGGCTCCATTGGATTGGCCTGTGGCCACGTCTGTGGAGTATTGTCCTGATTATCAGGCAATGTAGGAGGGCCCAGCCCACAATGAGTAGTGCCACCCTGGGCAGGTTGTTGTGTACTGTATAAGAGGTCAGGCTGGGCATGAGCCAGGGGAGCAAGCCAGTAAGCAGCACTCCTCCATGGCCTGTGCTTCAGCTCCTGCCTTGGGCTCCCTAAGTGGTGAACTGTGACCCAGGAGATGTAAGCTGAATAAACCGTTTCCTCCCCAAGTTGGTGTCAGTCAGAGTGTTTTGTCACAGCAATGGAAGACAAACTAGGAAAGCAAATTTTCTAGGATTAGCAAACCCACGAGTCATCATTAACAATTACTCCTATAGGTCTGTTGCTTAAAACAAAGTAAAATGAAACAAAAAATTTGTAGTTTGCTGACTTCTTATTTTTTAATCTGTATACAAGATGAAATATATTAAAGCCTAAAGAGCTAGCAATCCAATAATTTAGCTTATTATTAGTGATCACCATTCTTTATTTTATTTTATTTTTTGGTCTTTTTGAGCCAGGGTCTCCCCGTACCCCCACCTGTCCTGGAACTCATTATGTAGAGCAGGCTGGCCTTGAACTCAGAGATCCTCCTGCTTCTGCCTCCTGAGTGCTGGGATCAGAGGTGTACGCCAGCATGCCGGGCTGTGATCACCATTCCTAACCTTTTTTTTTTTCCACTTGAAAAAGCTCAAACTTTTTCAAGGATAGTTATCACAAAGTATAAACTTCAGATAAAAATACTGTCACCCTTTTCCCTTAGAATGCCAGTCTGTTATAATGTCCCACAGTAACTTAGAACATTGGTAAGAGATTTTACAGTCTTTCACAAAAAAAATTATTTAAATTTGTTTTCATCATCTAAATAGGAGTACATTTAAATTTTCATAGTGATTCTTCATACAACTCTGAAATAACCTTTTTGATAGAACTCTGACAATTAGGCTATTTTTTGAAGTATACTTAATGCCACTTCTGCCTCTTTCTGTAAGTGTATCTAGCTCCACATGGCATAGGAGTTGTTTTGGCAGAGAAAGAACCATGCTAACTAATTTTCAAACTTCACTGTTAGAAAATTCCAAGACAAGATTCAGAAAAAGATACAAGACATGTATGGCAGAGTGCAGGAACTCAGGTGAGGTCAGGGGCATGGAAAGGGAAGTGACTCTAAATTCAATTGAGAAATGATGTATGATGTATGGAAAAAGTTTAATATCAATAGAAAAATAAAAAAAAAAAAGAAAAGAAAATTCCAAGACATGAATTCAATATTTTCAAGAACCACTTGATTGGCAGTAGTTCATATATTGTTATATAAATATTTGTTTTGTCTTTTTGAGACAGGGTCTCCCTGTAGCCCCAGCTGTCCTGGAACTCACTCTGTAGATCAGGCTGGCCTTGAACTCACAAAGATCCGCCTGCCTCTGCTTCCCAAGTGCTAGGATTAAAGGCATGAGCCACCACGCCTGGCCTCATATATTGTTATATTAAAGGAAGGTGATAACCATTATTTGAAGAAATGTGCTACTTCTCTCTGTGGAGCAAATATTGTCTTACACACGCACACACACACACACACACACACTGTCTTATACATTTGAGTTCAATTTTTTTCATCTTTTTTTTTTTGCAATATTGAGGATTGAACCTAGGGACTTATGAATGTCATATATTCCCAGCCTTCTCTTTTGCTTTTATTTTTAGATAAGGTCTCATTAAGTTGTCCAGGCTGACTTTGAACTCACTGTAGAAAAAGCAGGACTAATCCGGGCGTGGTGGCACACGTCTTTAATCCTACCACTTGGGAGGCAGAAGCAGGTGGATCTTTGTGAGTTCAAGGCCAGCCTGGTCTACAGAGTGAGTTCCAGGACAGCTGGGGCTACAGGGAGACCCTGTCTCGAAAAGACTAAAAAAAAAAAAAAAGAAAAAGCAGGACTTACTTGACTTGTAATCTTCTTTAATCTTCTAAGTAGTTGAGATTCCAAGACTGGCTTAGTTGAATTCATTTTCTAAATATCCAATTCATGCTGAAATTGTTTTTAAATATATTATTTCATGAACTGAAAATGACTTAATTGTTGTCATCATCATGTTTTATATTAGTTATAGTTTTTTTATTTTATTTTTTAATTTTTTTGTACTTTTTATTTATTTCTGTATGTATACGAATGTACCATCTGCATGCAGGTCTGTGCACCCGTGTCGTGCAGTGCTGCAGAGGTCAGAAGAGGGTGTTGGATTCCCCTGGAACTGGCGTTCTCCTGGAATTGGAGTTTCAGATGGTTCTCAGCCGCCATGTGGGTGCTGGGGATCGAACCCGGGTCCTCTGTGAGAGCAGTCGGCACTCTTAACTGCTAGGCCATCTCTCCAGCCCCTTAGTTATAGTTTTTTATAAATTAACTTCATAGCACTATTTTGTAGTGTTGGAGAACAAACCTCTCACCTGCTAGATAAGCACTCTACCATTGAGCTATAACTCCAGACCTTTAAATATATTCTTTTAAAAAATATTTTATTTTTATTTTATATATATGAGTGTGTACCTGTGTTGTGCAATACACATGGAGGTCAGAAGAGGGCATCAGATCCCTTGTGTATGGAGTTGTTAGCAACCATGTGGGTGCTGAGAATTGAACCTGGGTCCTCTGTAAGAGCAGCCAGTGCTCATAACTGTTGAGCTAGGTCTCCAGCCCCTAAATTTAGTGTCAACTAAAACACAAAACCTAAAAATTGTATGTGGTAATGGAATCATACTAATTTTCTAGCTGATCCACATTAGCATAATTAGTTTAATCGGTGATTTAGTATTCAACAGGTATTTCTAGTGTTAAAAGACTGAGTTAAAAATTTGGTCAGGGGCTAGAGAAATGGCTCATTGGTTAAGCAAACTGGTTGCTCTTGCAGTAGACCTGGGTTTTGTTCTTAGTATCCAAATGGTGCCTCAAAACCACCTGTAACTCCGGTTCTAAGGGATCTGTTGCCCTCTTCTGGCTCTGTAAGCATTAGGCACATACATGGTGCACATACATATATGTAGGCAAAATACTCTTATACTTAACGTATAAATAGATCTTTAAAATTTAAGTATCTGAATTTCTAAATGTGCTTAGTTATAAAATTAATTAGCATAATTCCTTAATTACTAGAACACTGTTTTATTGTCCTATATTGATGGTATTGGTATATATAAGAGTAAGATGCACATAGTAACATGGCAATTGTGTTTTCTTTTTTCCCCCTTCTCTCCCTTTCCTTTTCTTTCTTTTTAGAAACAGTCATCAGTATAATCAGTATAGTTTTGAACATACCATGTAGCTTCAGTGTCCTGAGTACTAGGTAGCATTTGTAATTTTTTTTTTGGTGTTTTTGAGACAGGGTCTCCCTGTAGCCCCAGCTGGCCTGGAACCTGGAACTCACTGTGTAGACCAGGCTGGCCTTGAACTCACAGAGATCCGCCTGCCTGCCAAGTGTTAGGATTAAAGGTGTACACTAGCACACCCAGCTTTTTTTTTTTTTTTTTTTGAAGGTAGCATTTGTATTTTAAAGAACAAAGTTAACCACATCAAAATCAAGAACCACCTGCAGAACTATTGTAGTAAGCTAAATAGATACCTAGACAACATATTTTATTCTAGTTTTTTTTTCCTTGGAAAGTGAAGAAGAGACTGCTTTTCTTGCTAATATTCCAACTCAAGTAGAAAAAGCAATCCATGTTCCTAAGGTAAAATTTGTGAAGAGCTTATTTGTCTAACCTTTTGTCTTCTTGCTGCGTACATGTGTTTTAATGTAGGTATTAGAGTTTCCATAGGCAGAAAATTAATGACGTTAAATTAATCTTGTTTTGAGAAAAAGAGAAACTAATGATTCCCCCACCCCCATCCCTGGCTCCAAGACAGGGTCTCAGTATGCATCCTTGAATGACTTATAACTTGCTATGTAGACCTCAAATTCGCAGATACCTACTTGCCTTTTCCCAAGTGGTGGAATTAACAGGTGTGCCCTGCCTTGCTCAGCACTCTTTTCCTTTTCTTAAACCTTTGTTGAGCTGATAGTTTGTTAATAGTGCAGTGTGTGCAATATCCATATATAAATATGGCTCTGGAGATTGGCCACAAAGCCATGTAGAATACAGTGAGTTACTGCTCTGTGGTGAACAAAATGAATATTTTTATAACCTTTCCTATATGGTCTGCTTCACTGACTCTATTTCTGACTGAATCTATAGAAATATATAGAGCTCAAATAGTGCTACTTCACATCAAAACTTGACAGAGGACAGCATGTAAATGGTTGTGTCTGTAAATAATGACTCCATTCCTAAACCCCAGCTCTATAACCAGAAGACAGCTTCATGACGGCATAAAAGGCAAGGCATGGCTGGGCGTGGTGGCATACACCTTTAATCCCAGCACTCCGGAGGCAGAGGCAGGTGGACCTCTGGGAGTTCAAGGCCAGCCTGGTCTGCATAGTGAGTTTCAGGACAGCTGGAATTACAGAGAGACCTTGTCTCAAAAAAGACCAAAAAAAAAAAAGAAAGAAGAAAAGGCAAGTCATTTATTTCTATGTGTGAAGTAGGTAATACTTCTATCAAATAAAGCAGGAGTATGAAAGATACCTAATAGTCAAGTTTTGCTTTTGTTGGCCTGTGTATGTTTTTAAATTTGGAAGCATAATTTTAGGCTGAGGTTGTAGTTGAATAGCAGAGAACCTACCTCTCATGTAAGAGTCTCCGGGTTTTGTCACTAGCAGCCCACCAGAATTGTTTTTCAGTAGTTCTATGTAAAAATAAGTTTGATTTTCCTTTCAAATGAAATATAGAATTTTCATTCTATCTATCTATCTATCTATCTATCTATCTATCTATCTATCTATCTATCTATCTATCTATATGAATGTACTCTCTACATGTAGGTTTGTGCATCCTTGTCGTGCAATGCCACGGAGGGCAGAAGAGGGTCTCGGATTCCCCTGGAACTGGAGTTCTCCTGGAATTGGAGTTACAGACGGTTCTCAGCCGCCATGTGGGTGCTGGGGATCGAACCTGGGTCCTCTGCAAGAGCAGTCGGTGCTCTTAACCGCTAGGCCATCTCTTCAGCCCCAGAATTTTCATTCTTGAATAATAGTAGATTCAGATTATATATCATTATCCTTTTATTAACTCATCCATTAGAAATAAATCCTTTATGGATATTCCTTTGCCTGTTTTTTTTTATTTTTAAAATTTTATTTATTTCTGTATGTGTATCAATGTACTGTCTGCATGCAGGTTTGTGCACCCATGTCGTGCAATGCCGCAGAGGTCAGAAGAGGGTGTCAGATTCCCCTGGAACTGGAGTTCTCCTGGAATTGGCATTTCAGACGGTTCTTGGCTGCCATGTGGGTGCTGGGGATCGAACCAGGTCCTCTGTAAGAGTGGTCGGTGCTCTTAACCGCTAGGCCATCTCTCCAGCCCCTCCTTTGCCTGTTTTGTTTTGTTTTGTTTCTTTTTTTGAGACAGGGTCTTTTGTTTGTTTTTGTTTTTTGAGAAGGGTCTCCCTGTAGCCCCACCTGGCCTGGAACTCACTCCGTAGACCAGGCTGGCCTTGAACTCACAGAGATCCGCCTGCCTCTGCTGGGATTAAAGGTGTGCTGCAGCAGGCCCCACACCTGTTTAGGTATCTTTTCCCATATTCTGAGTAGCCTTTGTTAACATTGTGCGGAGTAAAAATGCTAAAGCCCTCAAGGGGGCAGCAGAGAAAGTCATTTGAAGCCTGAAAGGAGACCACATTGAGGGGATGAAAAAAATCTTTGAGGGAGTAAGTTTGCCTTGGAATCATACTCTTAAGACTTTAGAGCAGGAAGATACAGACCTATAGAGATGCACAGAGCTGACTATCCATCTGGGTAGTTAAACCTAATAGTGTACAAAATCCTTAAGCAAAGCAAACTGCTTCTTCATTCTCTTTTTACTATCTATGATTGTCTGCTTATTGATTGCTTTCTGTATGCCAGGCAATGGGCTGGTGATACTTAGATGAAACACAAAATGGTCTTTGCCCTCAAGAGGTTTATAAGGAGAAACATAATATAAAGTGGTAGGTCTAGAATGTGTCATGTGTATGTGTGTGTATGTGTGTGAGAGAGAGAAGGGGTGGGAGGGAGGGAGGGAGAGAGAGAAGGGGAGGGAAGGAGGAGGGAGAGAGATGGAAAGGGAGGGAGGGAGGGAGGAAGAGAGAGAGAGAGAGAGAAAGAAATACAGTAGAAGCATAGCAAAAGGAACAACTGAGTGCTCAGGCCTAATTATCACTGTCTTCATCCTTAGAAGTCATACTTATTTGAAATTGATATACTTTATTCATTGATTTATTTCTTTATTTCTTTTATGTGTATGAGTGTTCTGTCTGAGTGTGTTGTTCAATGCCTGAAGAGGCCGGAAGAGAATGTTTGATCTCCTGGAACTGGAGTTTCAAATGGTTGCTGGCTGCCATGCAGATGCTGGGAACTGAACTCAGGTTCTCTGCAAGAACAGCCAGTGCTTTTAACTACTTAGCCATTTCTCCAGCCCAAATTGATGCACTTTAATTTTTGCCCTTAATATGTTTTAGGATTTCCTGATTTTCACCGTTAGTCCTTCAATAATTATTTGCACTAGGTAATATTAGTGAATAACTAATAAAAGGTTGAATTATATATTATTTCTATGCATATACATTATGAATATACAAGTCAATATATGGTTATGTAATTCCTATTTTTAATAATTTAGCCTGTTGAGTTTGAAGGACATCAAGTGAAAGGATCGGCTACTAGTGGTATCATGGCCAGACGACACAGCTCACGGCTAGGATGTAATCAGTTTCCAGATAATGTTGCATATGAAAACTTCATGACAGATACTTGCGTTAGCACTTGCAGGCAGACTGACTTGTTGCAGGTAAAAAATTTTTTTTTCTTATTTTTTTAATTATGTGTGTATGTATGTATGGGTACATGCATGTGAGTGCTAGAGGTATGGGATCCCCTGAGGCTACAGTTATAGGCAGTTGTGAGCAGCCCAGTGTGGGTACTGGGAACTGAATCAGGTCCTCTGCAAGAACAGTATAGGCTCAAACTGCTGAGCCTTCTCTCCAGAGCCAAATATATATATATATATATACATATATACATATATATATATATGTATATATATATATATTTAAGAAAAATTATTTTATGTGTTTGTTTTTTCTGCATGAATGTAAGCACACCCATCCATGCAATGCCCACAGAGGCCAGAAAAGAGCATTGGTTGTTATGGTTGTTAGTCCCCATATGGGTGTTGGGAAACTGAACCTAGGTCATCTGGAAGATCAATCAGTGCTCTTAACCACTGAGCCATGTCTCTAGTAGTCCTATCTTACTCCCCTCTCCCCAACTTTTTTTTTTTTTTTTTGTCTTTTCGAGACAGGTTCTCCCTGATCGCCCCAGCTGGTCTGGAATACACTCTGTAGACCAGACTGGCCTTGAACTCACATAGATACCGTCTGCCTCTGCCTCCAAGTGCTAGATTAAAGGCCGCGCAAACCAACCATGCCCAGCTTTTTTTTTTTGAGACAGGCTGACCACCACATCTGGCTTTGCAAAATATTTTCAGAATTTCATTTAACCAAATCATTTTATATCAGTACTGCATTTTATAAAGAGATTAATTACAATTAAATCTTAATACAAGAATACAAGAGTAAATTGACAGGAACCATAATAGCTCAGACAACATAAGGCACAAATATTTTATTAGATTTTCAATTTGTTGCCATATAATTCTTTATAATATTCCATTTTCTCCTTTCAGCAATACCAGTGTTTTTGTTTTTATTGTTGTTGTTGTTTTGTTTGTTTTGTTTTGTTTTTGAGACAGTGTTTTTTTTTTTTTTTTTTTGGCTGTCCTGGAACTCACCGTTTAGACCAGTCTGGCTTTGAATGCATAGAGATCCACCTGGCTCTGCACCAGAGGCCTAGGACATAAAGGCAGGTATCACCACTTCGAGCAGCAGTGTCAGTATTTGAGGTTTTCTGTGTGGTAAATCAGCTTGGTTCTTACTGATCTTTTTTTTATTTTTTTTTTTTGTGCTGAGACAGGTCTCCCTGTAGACCCAGCTGTCCTGAAACTCACAATGTAGACCAGTAGACCAGCTGGCCTTGAACTCACAAAGATCTGCCTGCTCGGCCTCCCAAGTGCTAGTATTAAAGGTCTGAGCTACCACGGCTGGCTGGTTCTTACTGATCTTTTTTGTAGTTCTTACATTGGTTTGCTTTTCTTCTTTATTGCCAAGTCTATACTATTTTCCAGTTTTCATAATATTATATTTTACTTTGTGGTTAACACTGTTCGAATTATTAAAATTGAAACTTGCTAAATATAATGGTTATTACCTGTAATCTCAGTGCTCGGGAGACTGAGGCAGAAGCATCATTATAAATTTGACATTGGCCTGGATATATAGTGACTTTTTGACAAGTCGCCTAAAGAAAGAAAGGAAAAAAAGGAAAAAAAAAAAAAAAAAAAAAGAAGAAGAAAAGAGTGGAAGGAAGAAGAAACTTGTGAATTTGTGTTTACTTGTTATATTTGTAGTTATTTCCACATGTCAGTTATGGTCATGAGGTTATATAGATCTGAGTTTGTCAAAAATGTTTAAAGCAAAATTAACTAGATCTACGAAGATAGATTAATGGCTCTTTGAGTAAGTATGAGAATTGCTAACATTTAGCATCCTCTGAACCTTAAGATACAGTCTGTAATTCATCAGATTCCATGTTCAATTATTTTGGCCATCCTGTTATATATAAGAATGTTTTACTGTCTTTTTGAGAAGCTTTTATTTAGTAAGTTTAGTGTTGGAATTTCATACAGAGTTTATATGTGCTCAAGCAGTGCAAAACACATAGACATTTTCCCATCATAATAGTAAGAAAATAGCAGAGCATACCCCAGGCCATGGTGACTGGCCCAGTAACAGACCTCCTTTGGTGCATATACAAACAGGGTTAGAAACTTGACAACCTGTTCCTAGCATCCCAGAAATAGGTGTTTTATCAGTCCCAGCGTCCTGGGAACAGACATGCTCTCCCTCAAACCTCTGCATTAGGAATGCCTAAAGAAGTCTCTTTAACTCTTGGTGAACCAGGTGCCAGAAATCTGCCAACTCTTAGTCAATAGTGTGCTCTCACCCTTATGGGAAGCATAAGAATCTGAAGCAGAAGAATGCTGGCCATTTTGTAGAATAGCAAGGACAAGTGAGGGAGGGAGAATATCAAGAAGAGTGATGGGAGTGAGATCAAAGAACAGGCCATGGAAGATATCATAAGAGCTGACTTGTACTTTGATGGTATTAATGGGCTTAGATCTATGAAACAAAATGATTGAGCTTAAATTTTGGCAACAATTCTGGCAGGTTGGAGAGAATGAAGTTGGGGAATAGGGTAGAATACTTAAGTATTTCTTATAACTATAATTTTTTAAAAGTATGTTTGTATGTATGTATGTATATATGAATGTATGAATTTGCAGTGCCAAGGACTGAACTCAGGGTCTTGTGCGTGCTAGGCAGATGATTTTACCATGGAGCTACATCCCCAGCCCTCTTGCTGTTACTTTTATTTAAGAGACAATAGCAGTATAAATTGGCTAGGTTTGAATCCTCAATTATGCTGCATATATGATGGAAAGAAAATGTGTTACTTTTCTCATAGCTCTACCGCTTCCAGATTTGGAAAGTTAGAGTCCATTCTTCATTCATATGGTTGTGGAAGGAGAAAGGTTAACAATATAAAGTGCTTATAACATTTACTCATAATATGTGATTGTGTTATAATGTCCTATTGTTAGTGTCTTTCACTCACTGAACTCCTTGTGTACAGGGACTCTGAGCGTACATGTCCTTTAGTTCCTGGTGTAACACCTAAAACCTAGCAGCTAAGAATGCCTTTTAAAATTTATTTTTTTATTTTTAAAAATATTTTATTTATGTATTAGTTTTTATGCATATGAGTATACTGTCTGCATGTAGGTTGGTGCACCCATTCGTGCAATGCCACGGAGGTCAGAAGAGGGCATCAGATTCCCCTGGAACTGGAGTCAAAGACGGTTCTTAGCCACCATGTGGGTGTTGGGAATCGAACCTGGGTCCTCTGCAAGAGCAGTTGGTGCTTTTAACTGCCGAGCCATCTCTCCAGCCCTGCCTTTTAAAATTTATATAGTAACTTTTTTTTTCCTCTGGTGGTGCTAGGAATTGAATTTAGGGCCTTATATTATATATATTAGGCAAGTACTATACCAACTGAGCTATATTTATAAACCTTAAACAAAACAAAACTAAGAAAGGAAAATGAAGACAGTTTTTTCAAGTCAGACCATTCAGAAGAATGTGAAGTTGTAAGCAGAAGAGTGCTTCCCTCTGACTGCGCTCCTGTCACAGCCCATATATCTTGCTGGATATGGTGATATACTCTTGTAATCCCATCCCTGATAGGCTGTCAGGAGGAACTAAGTATCATTCCAACCTGAGCTACATAGTGAGAGTCTATCTTAAAAAAAGAACTCAAGAGGCTGGAGAGATGGCCTAGCAGTTAAGAGCGCCGACTGCTCTTGCAGAGGACTTGGGTTCGACCCCCAGCACCCACATGGCAGCTGAGAACCGTCTTTAACTCCAGTTCCAGGGAAATCTGACACCCTCTTCTTCTGACCTCCACAGCATTGCACGACACGGGTGCACAAACCTGCATGCAGACAGCACACTCATACACATAAAAAAATAATAAATTAAAAAAACCAAACAAACTCAAAAGACAAACAAAACTCAAATACTCCACTAGTTATACGTAACTCAAACAACTCAATAACAGTTTGGTGAATAATCTTTCAAACATTTATTATTTCTGTGTTTATATACAAATATATATTTGTGTTGGTTAGTTTTATTGCCAGCTTGATATAACCTACAGTCACCTAGGAAAAGAGAATTACCCAGATTAGTTTGGCCTAGGATCATGTCTATGTCTGTAAGAAATTATCTTGATTATTATTGATATGAGAAACAAAAGTATAAGCTGAAATAAATCCTTTCCTCCCCTGAATTACTTTTATGGTCATGATGTTTATTAGCAACAATTGATTGAATATTGAATGAGGCTGTCATTAGGGTTTAATTTATGGAATAATCTACAACACAATTTGAATATGATTAATAATAAATGATATGTCTCTCTAGATCAGGTCTGGGGTACATTGATTTTTTTGTTTTGTTTTGTTTTTTTGTCTTTTTTTGAGACAGGGTCTCCCTGTAGCCCCAGCTGTCCTGGAATTCACTCTGTAGACCAGGCTGGCCTTGAACTCACAAAGATCCGCCTGTCTCTGCCTCCCAAGTGCTAGGATTAAAGGCGTGCGCCACCACGCCCGGCTTGGTCTGGGGTACATTGAAATAGGAATATCTTGAAATGTCAATGAGTTGCGGATAGCCCCAAACTTGAATGTAAGAGAAATTACTCAGACTTGGGCAGGCAGAAATCTAAGTCTCCATGGTCCACATATGATGTCAGAGTTGGACTGAGCCACCTAAAATGGAGATTTAACTCCAGAACCAAATCCTCATAGCCTAATCAACCCAGATCAGAATGTAGTCCATTTCACAGTAAGTCCGGAACTTTATGCTCTATGCTTTATTTCATTTTTATTTATTATGTTTATCCTAGCCTTATCCCTTTTGTTAGAAGTTTTATAGTTCTTTGCTCCCAATGTTCTTAAAATAGGTATTTTTATAATAGAGGTTATTAGAATTTAAACTAATAGGAAAAGACATAATAAGAACATTATAGTTAATGATTTTGTTTTTTGTTTGTTTGTTTTTGACAGGTAATTTCATCAGAACAAAAGCTGTCTACATTGAGCCCTGTTTCTACTTTTTCTTGTGATCCAAGAAATGAAGACTCTATGCTTGAGGAGTCTCTGCCAGCCAGAACTTACCCAGGTGATCAAGCCAGAACTTACCCAGGTGATCAAGCCAGAACTTACCCTGGTAATTACGTTCTCAACTGGGAGGGTATTTGTCATTCTCTTGTTAAAACAAATGAAGTTTTTTATTTGTAAGACTGATAATTGCTAACAGCTGTCTTAAAAAAAAAAAAAGACTGATAATAAGCTGAAAACAGTTTGGAACCCATTGTTCCTTTTGACTTTCTTCTGTAGTGGATAGCTGTTCCAAGAACACTTGTAATCTCTAATTGTTTCTTTCTTTTTCCAGCTTTTTCATCATGTACCTCTGAAAGTGTTTCTGCCATTTTTCAGTACTTCTCACAGCTAAAACTCCAGAGCTTGGCTTCTATTTCTATCCTTCTTCATTTGGGCCAATGACTCATAGCAAATGTCTCCTCAGTGCAATAAGTGGACTGTAGCATAACTTCTTTTTTTTTTAAATTATTTTTATTTATTTCTGTATGTGTATCAATGTACTGTCTGCATGCAGGTCTGTGCACCCGTGTCGTGCAATGCCGCGGAGGTCAGTGCAATGCCGCGGAGGTCAGAAGAGGGTGTCGGATTCCCCTGGAACTGGAGTTCTCCTGGAATTGGAGTTTCAGACAGTTCTTGGCCGCCATGTGGGTGCTGGGGATCGAACCCGGGTCCTCTGTAAGAGCGGTCGGTGCTCTTAACCGCTAGGCCATCTTGCTTTGGGATGCTGTCACTGTCAGAAACTCCTCAGTTGCATCATTGCCCTCAGGCTTCAATGTGTTCCTCAGTCATTTCTTATCAGTCATTTTCTGCCTCTTGATAAGTATGATTATTGAGTAAGATCTCTTCCCCCTAACCTTCCTTCTTCCTTTTCTTAAAATTCCATTAGTGTATTTTCCTTGGTTCTGAAGTTATATTTGGTGATAGGAAAAATTATAGGTAATTTTGTTTCATTTGCTTTAGTTTTTAAAAAATACTTTGTAATTTTTATTTTGTATGTATGAGTGTCTTGTCTGAATGTATATAAATGTAGTGCCCATGGAGGTCAGTGCTCAAGGAGGTCCTCTAGAAGAGGGCATTGGATCACCTGGAACTGAAGTTAAAGGACGTTGTTAGCCGCCATGTGGGTTCTGGGAACCAAACCCAGATTCTCTGCAAGAGCAGCCATTGCTCCTAGCCACTGAGCTATCTCTCCAGCCCCTTGTTTTATTTTTTAGTTGTAAATGGATGATATTGTTGGGTCCGAAAATTGCACTTTTAAGCCCAGGATTCAATCTTTAGTATGAAATATATTTAATTTGCTAGTACACCAGAACCCAATTGAAAACTTGTGCATCAGGGGAGCCAATTGTTGATGCATCAGGGACACAACCCCACTCCATGCAAGAATAAGTGCAACCTTGACTGTTACACAGCACTTTTAAGGACAAAAACCACAAACTAGAGGAATTTGGTGATGTTATAGAAACACAATTGTAAGGCTATAGAAACACAATGCAAGCAGTCATGACCTTTAAGCTGATTGGTTGTCTTTAGCAGTGTGAAGCCCCTTGGAGAGGAATGAGCTTCTTAGGGGGTGGGAAGCACTCCTTCAGGGCTGGGAAAGTTCATCCTGACCTCAGGTAGCTCTGGGAACTAGGAACTCAGGGCAGACTGTATTCTTGGGTTAAGGTAGTCATGGGAACCAGGCTTGCTTTAGCTAAATTTTACAGTTAACACCATCTGACCCAGTCCTAACAATATAAAAAAGAAAACACTTAAATGGGAGCCAGAAGTTGAGTCTGAGATGGTTTAATGTCTGTGTCTGATAGAAGGCTAAACAGCAACATCAACAACAGTAACAAAAATATGGGTGGCAGGAGGAGGTTGGAGGAGATGGGAATGGGATGGTGCAGGTATGATGTAGTGTTCTTGTAATCCCAGCACTTGAGATAAGACAGGAGGATCAGGAGTTCAAGGCCAGCATGCGCTACATAGAAACAACAGAGAAATGGGGAACAATTAGTATAGCAAGAATACAAGCGACAGTGGGGAAAACAGGTGACTTTCATAGGTATGCTGTGAGTCTTGTTCTTTAATGGAGTTAGGGTTAGGGTTAACGTTTTCTGTCACTGTTGGTTAATCAGATTGTTGGATTATTGAACAGTACACTTAATAAAAGAATATTTTTTTTTGTCTTACTGCTCTACTACTTTCCACAAGATCAGAATTTATTTCCAACATAATACTTTATCAAGAAGACACAGTATTATAAAGTAAGAATCTATAATATTTTTGGATAGAAACTTTAATAAGGTAGCCAGGTATGGTGGTGCATGCCTTTATTCCCAACACTTGGGAGGCAGAGGCAGGCGGATCTCTGTGAGTTCAAGGCCAGCCTGGTCTACATAGTGAGTTCCAGTACAGCTGGGAATACAGGGAGACCCTGTCTCAAAAAGACAAAAAAAACCAAAAAAACAAAAACACTTTAATAAGATTATGTAATTCCCATGCAGTGTTACTGAATCACTTATGTATTTAGCAGTCATACTGTTTTATACTTACCAAAGTTGCTGATAGAAAGATTGAATCATAAAACAGAATCTGCCTTCAGTTTATCACCCTGTTTATGAGATCACTTATATACCAGTAGATTAATATAAATATAAAATCTTTTTTCCCCCCGGGCATGGTGGCGCACGATTTTAATCCTAGCACTCGGGAGGCAGAGGCAGATCTTTGTGAGGTCAAGGCCAGCCTTGTGAGAGTGAGTTCCAGGCCAGCTGGGGCTACAAGGAAACCCTGTCTCAAAAAGAAAAAAAAAACCCAACTTTTTTCCCATGAAAGTTATCATCATATTCCTGAATGCAATAAATGCATAAAGGTTTTTTTTGTCATGTAATGTTAAGCAGGTGATGAACTTTGTCTGCAGAAGGAATATAAGTAGATATCAAGGGGCTAGAGAGATTGCCCAGGGGTTAGAGCACTGACTGCCCTTGCTGAGGACCTGAGTTTCGTTCCCAGCACCCAAATGGCAGTTAACAACTGTCCATAGCTCCAGTTCCATGGGAATTTGATGCCCTCTTCTGACCTTATGCGTGGGCACTTCACGACACAGGTGCACTTACATGCATGTAGCTTATACCCTTGTAACATAAAATAAAAATAATAAAGTATTAAAAAAATATCAACTTATACTGTGTTCCTTCACTGACTGCCATTTGGTAGACATGGTAATAATCTCAGACTCTTCTTATCTCTAAAATGAGAATCATGCAGCTTTTCTTAGATTTAAAATGTTTTGAAAGCTTAAATTTTCTGTAAATATAATATAGTAATTAGAGGAAAAAGACATTTGGCTCAGTCAAAAAACAAAGAGGACTTTAGATTTGTCAGCCTTCAAGTTTTCAAATTTATAAAGTAAGTTTGAAATCTTTATTTTTTTACTTTAAAACTATTAATTTGGGGGGGCGAATAAAATTGTGGGGGTTTTTTGCTTTTGTATATCCACTGAATTTTTAGAACTTGGGTGATAACTTGTAACACATTTTTATTTAATCAGTATTTTTTTTTTCCAGGATTGAAAAACATTGGTCCTCTGGTGAATAGGAACCTTGAAAATTTTCCATTTGTAAGTAGAGCCTCAGTTCCATTCATCACTTTGCCACCTGCTGATGGGCCAGGAGACTTAGATTCTTGTTCACTTATGACTGACCATGACACACAAGAGTCTGCCGGCTTTTCCATGTTCCCTGTGTGTGGAGAGTCAGTTCTTTCATTTGGCTTCGGACCTAAGATTCAAAGTGGGATGTCTTCCTGTGAAGAATCTAGAGACGTGACTCCAGGAGATGTTTTGATGCTTAATAAGACATCTACTCAAAGCAAGTGGATAAAATATCAAAACACATCCCAGTGTAATTCAACTACCCCAAATAGAGTTGATAACAAAGTGACAGATGAACTCTTTGCCAAAGATGTCTCTGAGATGCATTTTAGCTATTCAAGTGAGAGGCAGAGCAATGCTGTGAATGAAAGTTCTTTAGACTCTGTGTACTTGCAAATGATAAAAGGCATGTTGTGTCAACAGCAGCAAGATGTTAGCAATCAAGATTTGGTCTCTAAAAAGAAAGCACTTTTTTATAATTTAAAGCAGACTTCCAAGACTGAGGAAACTCACAGTGTGTTAGGAAGATCTGCTAGCTACAGTTCACACGGTGTAAAGGATTTACAGGTGAGAAAAGTTACCAGTCTTTTTTTTTTTTTTTTGGTCTTTTTGAGACAGGGTCTCCCTGTAGCCCCAGCTGTCCTGGAACTCACTCTGTAGACCAGGCTGGCCTCAAACTCACAAAGATCTGCCTGCTTCTGCCTCCCAAGTGCTAGGATTAAAGGCGTGTGCCACCACGCCCGGCCAAGTTACCAGTCTTTTGTCTCATTTTTTTTCCCCAGTAGTCATTGTCTGAATTCCAAAGAATAAACAGAATTGTATGGAAAACAGTATATTTTCTGAGCAGTTAGCTAATTTTTTATCCAGAGCTGTAGCCACAGTCACATCTTTTCTGTTGAGTTTACACCTTTGTCCTGTAGTTGTGAATAATGGATGAAATTATATATTTGAAAGTCTCTGGTATACTCAGTGCTGGGCACATAAGAGGTATTTAATAAATTTTAGCTTACTCCTATTTCTACTGCTACTTCCATTACTAATATTATTAGAATTGTTTTATTTATTTTTAATCTTATTTATTTATTATGTGTATGAATGTACTGTCTGCACATAGGTTGGTGCAATGCCGCGGAGGTCAGAAGAGGGTGTCGGATTCCCCTAGAACTGGAGTTAAAGGTGGTTTTCAGCCACCATGTGGGTGCTAGGGATCGAACCCAGGTCCTCTGCAAGAGCAGTCGGCCCTCTTAACGGCTAGGCCATCTCTCCAGCCCCTTATTTATTTTTTTTTAATTTATTTTTTGTTTTTTTTTGGACAGAGTCTCCCTGTAGCCCCAGCTGTCCTGGAACTCACTCTGTAGACCAGGCTGGCATGGAACTCACAGAGATCCGCTTGCCTCTGCCTCCTGAGTGCTAGGATTAAAGGCCTGGACAACCATGCCCAGCAATTGTTTTTATTTTTGACTCTCAAGTCAGTCTTGCTAATTGGATTTTATTCAAAGACACATCTGTTGCAAATTGGTTGCAAATCATTCTTATAATCACAACTGAAATATGGAAATTTAAAACAATCCATTCATAGTGGTTAATTTTTTTTAAACAAAACATATTCTATGTTGTTATTAAGAGGTTGATGAGAAAGCTGGGCTTGGTGGTGTGTGCCTTTAATCCCAGCACTCGGGAGGTAGATCTCTGTGAGATCTAGGTTAGCCTGGGCTGCATGTTGAGTTCCAGGACACCTGGGGCTATCGAACCCTGTCTCAAGGAAATAAAAACAATAGCAAAAGACATAGTGAGACAAGCTAGTCTGCTTTTGCATTAAAAGTTCTGTGTAGCTACTTAGGCTTTATCTGTTTTTTTATTTTAAACCATAAAAACAATTTTCATGGGTTCTAAAAATCAGAAGTAAAATTAATATGTTTTCTTGACATATGTATGAAAAATAATTGGTAAGGAGTAATTTGTTTTATAGTTGTAAAATATTAACTCATTCCATTTCAGGAGATAAACGGCTCTGAGCTGTGCTTCCCAAGAAAGCAAAAAACAAAATCTGCTTTTCTTCCTCAAAGGCAGATTCACATACCAGCAGTTTTTCAGTCTCCCACTCACTATAAGCAGGTCTTTACATCTTCAATCATAGGTATGACTATTATATTTTTATTCTGATGATTGCCTCGTGTTAACTACTAGAACAATAAGAAAGAATTACAAATTCTCATGGTAAGTTCTTGAGGAATTAATTTTACTTTTGTTTACTGTAGTATCTGGGAGTAATATTTCTTCTACCTTCAGATAAAAATTGAGCTTTAAAAGTATAAAATGGCAATTTTTAAAATTATGATTTTTATTTAAAATAGAAACAAATGACTTATTTAAATGAAAAGTTTTACGTATGATACATGATTAGATGGGTTTGAATGTTTTGGAGTGTAAGAACAAAACTTGCCTTTGGAAAGACTATTTTTGTTTGTTTGTTTGTTTGTTTGTTTGTTTTTGGTCTTTTTGAGACAGGGTCTCCAGGTGTGGTAGTGTATGCATCTAATTCCAGCACTTGGGATGGTACTGGAGGATTAAGAGTTTGAGCATAGGATACATAATAAGACTGTGCTCAAAAATCAAAATAAAGTAATAAATAAGTAATGTGGTGATCAGCATCACAATATACATGCATTAAAATGTTGCAGTGAGGAGATGAGAGAGAACTCAGGAGTTAAGAGTACATACTACTCTTCCAGGTATGAGTTGGTTCCCAGCACTCATATCAGGGGCTCACAACCACCTGTTACTCCAGCTCCAGGGGGATCCATGCTCCCTTTGACCTCTGAGGGCACTAACACTCACATGCTCACATGTGCAAACCCATGCACAAGTACACACATGTACACATAATTTAAAAAACTTTAAGAAAAACAAATGTTAGTGTGAAACCCATTAATATGTACAATTAATGCATGGATGACTTACAAAGTAATTATGAAGTAGTGACAGACAAGGGCTCAATCAGTAGTGTTTTGCCTTGGATGCATTATTTGATAGCTGTAAAACCTTGTATTTTTTGTTGTTTTTGTTTTGTTTGTTTTGTTTTGAGAGTGGTTCTCACTGTGTAGCCCTGATTGGCCTGGAACTCTGTGTAGACCAGGCTGGCCTCCATTTCACAGAGATCTGCCTATGCTGGGATTAGAGTTATGTGTCACCATGCCTAACTCTAAAACTTTTGGGGGTATTTTTATTTTCCAGCTTGTCAAAATTAAGATAAAAAAAATTAAGAATATAAAATGGGTGTTGGTATTATATTAATAATTAATATTATTTTTCAGAGAGCTGGTGGTTAAGAGTACTTGCTGCTCTTACAAGTTCCCAGCACAGTTCCTCTAACAGTTCGCTAACACTTGTTTGTAGTTCCTGTTCCACAGAGTCTGACTTCCTTTGGCCTTCTTAGACCCTGCACACGTTATGCACATACATATATGTGCAATATACATAAAAGTTTAAAAATATAGCACATCTGGGCTGGAGAGATGGTTCAGAGGTTAAGAGCGCTTATTGCTATTCCAGAGAACTCAGTTCAATTCCCAGCAACCACACTGAGTACCTCACAAGCAGCTACATGTACCTCCAGTGCCGGGGGATCGGGTGCTTCTGCCTTCCGAGGGCACCTGCACTCATGTTCACATATCCACACAGAGACACATGATTAAAAAATAAACATTAAATTAAAAAATAGTACATGTGATACAAATGTAAATTAATTTTATGTTTAATTTTCAGCTCTGTATTTCTTTTTTTGTAGAACATCTAAACATATTGCTGTTTGGATTGGCACAAAGATTGTACAAAGCTCTTTCGAAAGTTGACATATCTTTTTATACATCATCAAAAGGAGAGACACTGAAAAACATAGACAATAGTTCACCATCCTGCCACCATAACCAGCCTACAAAACTTGTCATGGTTAAAAAAGAAGGTCCAAATAAGGTATTGTTTCTGCTCCCTCCCCATATATGCCTTCTATGTAATTTAAATACCTATGGAGAGTGACACTTGGTGGAGTGGAATTAATAACTATAGTAAGCTTTTTTTTTTTAAAATGAAATAAATAAAGAGTGAAAATTAACCTTCAGAGATTTTAGGAACTTACTGCGTAGTAGTAGATTATGTATCTACCGTAATTGATAAGGATGAGTCAAAGCTACAGTGGCAGCACTGGCAAAAAGAATTTTCCATCTGAGGGTTTAGAAGATGCTGAAATGAGCCTGAAAGAAATAAAGGCTGGAAATCCCTGTTCCAGTAACTATAAATCTATAAATCAACATGTTTGTTGATTTGTAAAACTGGGCTTTTAGGAACATTTCATTGTCTTTTTTCTTCACACCAAGAAAAAAGATATTTCTG
>VZQC01004283.1:1766038-1813318 GCA_009823505.1 Rhizomys pruinosus | reverse complement strand
GACAGGGTCTCCGTGTAGCCCCAGCTGTCCTGGAACTCACTCTGTAGACCAGGCTGGCCTTGAACTCACAAAGATCCACCTGCCTCTGCCTCCCAAGTGCTAAGATTAAAGGCGTGCGCCACTACGCCGGCGTGATTGGAAATTTTGTATGGAATGTACAAAGCTTCAATTAAAATTGGCTTTGAAAAAAAAATTACATAATTAAAAAAAAAGAAAATAAACTACACATGTGTTTAGAAAGAACTGTATAGATGTTGCCTATAGTTGTTTTGGATAGATTTCAAGTTGTTTGTAGCAATCACTTAATTGGAAAACAGTATATTATGGTTTATTGGTACTTTTCAAATAAGTTAAAAAAAAATTTATTCTTATTTTATATGTATGTGTATGTGTCTGTATGTATATATGTATGTGCATGTCTGGTGCCTGAGGAGGCTAGAAGAGGGTATTGGATTACCTGGAACTGGAGTTAACAGTGATTATGAACCACCAAGCTGAGTGCTGGGAACTGAACCCAGGTCCTCTGCAAGAGCAGCAAGTGCTCTTAACCACTGAGCCATCTCTCCAACCCCTTAAAGAAGTTTCCTTCTTGCCGGGCGTGGTGGCGCACGCCTTTAATCCTAGCACTTGGGAGGCAGAGGCAGAGGCAGGTGGATCTTTGTGAGTTCAAGCCTGGTCTACAGAATGGGTTCCAGGACAGCTGGGACTACAGGGAGACCCTGTCTTGAAAAGACCAAAAAAATAAAAAAAAAGTTTCCTTCTCAGAAGAATACAATCTTTTAATGTGGAGAAAATAAATGAAGAAGTAGATACTTAAAAATTTCAGTTTATTGTTTGAATTAGTAGTAAAGTTAAAGTGATTGATTTTCTGGAATATATTAATAACAGTATTTATTGTGTTACTTTGTAAATTTTTTTGTGTATTTCGTTTTCGGTGTATGTCAGAGTCTTCCTGTAGCTCCAGCTGGCCTGGAACTCTCTTTGTAGACCAGGCTGGCCTCCATCTCACAGAGGTCTGTCTTCCTCTGCCTCTGAGTGCTGAGATTAAAGGTATACACCACCACACCTGGGCATAGGCATTCTTTACAAAATGCTTGACAGCCATGTGTGGTAGCGAATGTCTTTATTCCAGGACTCAGGAGATGGGCCTCTTTGTATGAGGCCAGCCTGATCTTCATATAAGTTTCAGGTCAGCCAGAGATACATAGTGAGACCCTGTCTCAAAACAACAAAAATATTATTATTATTATTATTATTATTATTATTGGTGTTTTTGAGACAGGGTCTCCCTGTAGCCCCAGCTGGCCTGGAACTTACTTTGTAGACCAGGGTAGCCTTGAACTCACAGAGATCCACCTGCCTCTGCCTCCCGGGTGCTAGGATTAAAGGTGTGCCCAGCCATTTGTTTTTGTTGTTGTTTTTGAGAATTAATTTTTTAAAAAGTTTGACAATCATAATGGAAACAATAGGAAAATAGAAATAGTTTGTCTCACTATATTTTAATTAATATGCATGGTAGGTAAGCATTCTGCCACTGAACTATATGTACCTACCCCTAAATTTCTGTGTGTTTTTTTGGTTTTGTTTTGTTTTTGCCTTAGGGTCGTCTCTTTTATACATGTGATAGACCCAAAGGTGATCAATGTAAGTTTTTCAAATGGCTTGAGGAAGCTACTGCAGGATGTTTATCAAAGGGAGAGTCTCAACCCAGCATGGTGTTAAGTGATATTAAGAGTATTGGCTTATATTTAAGAAGTCAGATGATACCAGTCTATGAGGAATGCCAGCTTTTGGTGAGGTATGTCTTATAGTACCATATAATTGTCTGTACTTAAATGAGAGAACAGCAGCTCTCACAGAATTATCAATAGTTACTGGGCGTTTGAACCTGGAGTTTTGTACATGATAGGCAATCATTCTGCTAAGCTACATTCCCAGCTCTATCAATAATTTTAAAAGATACTGATATCAAGGCTGGAGAGATGGCTCAATAGTTAAGAGCACTGGGTGTTCTTGTACAAGACCCAAGTTTGATTCCCAGCACCCACACGGTTGCTAACAACTGTCTGTAACTCTAGTTCCAGGGGATTTTGAGGCTCTCTTTTTTTTTTTTTTTAATTTTATTTATTTTTGTATGTATATGAATGTACTGTCTGCATGCAGGTTTGTGCACCCGTGTCGTGCAATGCCGCGGAGGTCAGAAGATGGTCTCGGATTCCCCTGGAACTGGAGTTCTCCTGGAATTGGAGTTATAGACGGTTCTTGGCCGCCATGTGGGCACTGGGGATCGAACCCGGGTCCTCTGCAAGAGCGGTCGGCGCTCTTAACCGCTAGGCCATCTCTCCAGCCCCATTGAGGCTCTCTTTTGACCTCTGCAGGCATTGCATGACATGGGTACACTTACGTGGTGGTAATATATTCATACACATAAAGTAAAAATAATATATATAATATTAAAAAAAAGAAATCAAGATGGATAAGTAACAAAGAAAGAACCTCAATCCCTATAATTTCAAGTGAGAGTAAGGCTTGACAGCTATTTTGGTCCTCAGTAAACAGCAAGTGGTGTCAGCAAGATCAGGACAACTGGCAGGATGCTGATTTTCTAACTTTTCTTAAATATACGTTCATGGCTTTTCTTCACAACCTTAAGGGAAATCCTTTGACCGTAAAAATTTTTAGCAGTAGCTAATAGAGTGAGTCTTTATGAAAATAGGCTCACTAAATATAACTCAAGTAAATCTACTGACCATTTGCATGGAAATTTAAAAACTGAGAGCTTATTGATACCCAACTCTAAGCACTTTGTAAGTATCGTGAGATCCTAGCAATAATGCATGTTCTAGTTTCTCTTCCATTGCTGTGACAAAACACTCTGACCGACACCAACATCTCCTGGGTCACAGTTCATCACTCAGGGTGCCCAAGGCAGGAGCCCAGGGCAGGAACCTGGAGGCAGCAGCTGAAGCACAGGCCATGGAGGAGTGCTGCTTACTGGCTTGCTCTCCTGGCCCATGCCCAGCCTGCCCTCTTATACGGTACACAACAACCTGCCCAGAGGTGGCACCACCCATAATGGGCTGGGCCCTCCCACATTGCCCAACAATCAAGACAGTTCTCCACAGATGTGGCCACAGGCCAGCCCAATGAAGCCAATTCCTCAATTGAGCCCCCCTCAACCCAGGTGTGTCAAGTTGACACTAAAGCTATCCAGCACAATGCATAAGATGATAATGGAGATTATTATTGTCATTTTACAGATATATAAAATTGGTCTGATATCTAAACCCCTTTCCTTAACACTGATGATGAAGCCAGGCGTACTGGTACATGCCTTTAATCCTAGCAGTTAGGAGGAAGGTGTAGTTTGGCTTCTGAGTTTGAGGCCAGCCTGCTCTACGACAATCTCTGAATAAAAACATAATTCTTCGTATCTATTAAAATGAAGAATGGTTCTCCACACTGCTTTCCATAGTGGCTGTACGAGTTTACATTCCCACCAGCAGTGGATGAGTGTTCCCCTTTCCCCACAACCTCTCCAGCACTTGGTATCATTTGTTTTCTTGATCCTAGCCAGTCTTACTGGAGTAAGATGATATCTTAAAGTGGTTTTGATTTGCATTTCCTTAATGATTAGTGATGTTGAGCAGTTCTTGAGGTGTTTCTCAGACATCTCTAATTCCTCGCTTGTGAAGTCTCTGTTCAGTTCTTTGCTCCATCTATTGAGCGGGTCGTTTGTTTTCTTTTTTCTTTGTTTTTTGAGTAGTTTATATATTCTGGAAATCAATGCTTTGTCAGATGTATCTGCAGTGAAGGTTTCCTCCCACTCTGTGGGATTTCTCTTCACTTCCTTGATTGTTTCTTTTGATGTACAGAAGCTTTTGAGTTTGATGAGGTCCCATTTGTCAATTGTCGACCTTAATTCTTGTGCAGCTGCTGTCTGATTTAGGAAGTCTTTTCCTACGCCTATGTCTTGTAGTCTGCTGCCAACTTTTTCTTCTATCACCTTCAGAGTTTGGGGTTTCACGTTGAGGTCTTTAATCCATCTGGAGTTGACTTTTGTACAGGGTGAGAGGTAGGGGTTTAATTTCATTCTTCTACAAGTGGTGATCCAGTTTTGCCAACACCACTTGCTGAAGATGCTGTCTTTTCTCCATTGTGGTTTCTTGGCCCCCTTGTCAAATATGAGATGGCTGAAATTGTATGTGCTCAGATTTGGATCTTCGGTTTTGTTCCATTGGTCAACAGGTCTGTTTTTGTGCCAGTACCAGGCTGTTTTTATGACTATAGCCCTGTAGTATAGTTTNTGAAAAAAATTACATAATAAAAAAAAAAGAAAATAAATCATCACATTATTTGAAAGAACTGTATAGATGTTGCCTATAGTTGTTTTGGATAGATTTCAAGTTGTTTGTAGCAATCACTTAATTGGAAAACAGTATATTATGGTTATTGGTACTTTTCAAATAAGTTAAAAAAAAATTTATTCTTATTATATGTATGTGATGTGTCTGTATGTATGTATATGTGATGTGCTGTGTGCACTGAGGAGGTAGAAGAGGTATTGGAATTACCTGGAACTGGATTAAACAGTGATTATGAACCACCAAGCTGATGCTGGAACTGAACCCAGGTCCTCTGCAAGAGCAGCAAGTGCTCTTAACCACTGAGCCACTCTCAACCCCTATAAAGAAGTTTCCTTCTTGCCGGGCGTGTGGGCGCACGCCTTTAATCCTAGCACTGGGAGGGGCAGAGGCAGAGGCAGGGATCTTTGTGAGTTCAAGCGCTGGTTCACAGAATGTGAGTTTCAGGACAGCGGGACTACAGGGAGACCCTGTCTTGAAAAGACCAAAAAAATAATAAAAAAAAGATTCCTTCTCAGAAGAATACAATCTTTTAATGTGGAGAAAAATAAATGAAGAAGTAGATACTTAAAAATTTCAGTTTATTGTTTGAATTAGTAGTAAAGTTAAAGTGATTGATTTTCTGGAATATATTAATAACAGTATTTATTGTGTTACTTTGTAAATTTTTTTGTGTATTTCGTTTTCGGTGTATGTCAGAGTCTTCCTGTAGCTTCCAGCTGGCCTGGAACTCTCTTTGTAGACCAGGCCTGGCCTCCATCTCACAGAGGTCTGCCTTCCTCTGCCTCTGATGCTGAGATAAAGGTAGCACACCACCACACCTGGGCATAGGCATTCTTTACAAAATGCTTGACAGCCATGTGTGGTAGCGAATGTCTTTATTCCAGGACTCAGGAGATGGGCCTCTTTGTATGAGGCCAGCCTGATCTTCATATAAGTTTCAGGGTCAGCCAGATAACATAGTGAGACCCTGCTCAAAACAACAAAATATTATTATTATTATTATTATTATTATTATTGGTGTTTTTGAGAACAGGGTCTCTCCCTGTGGCCCCAGCTGGCCTGGAACTTACTTTGTAGACCACAGGTAGCCTTGAACTCACAGAGATCCACCTGCCTCTGCCTCCCGGTGCTAGGATTAAAGTGTGCCCCAGCCATTTGTTTTTGTGTGTTTTGAGAATTAATTTTTTAAAAAGTTTGACAATCATAATGGAAACAATAGGAAAATAGAATAGTTTGTCTCAACTATATTTTATTAATATGCATGGTAGGTATAGCATTCTGCCACTGAACTATATGTACCTACCCCTAAATTTCTGTGTGTTTTTTTTGTTTGTTTTGTTTTTGCCTTGGGGTCGTCTCTTTTATACATGTGATAGACCCAAAGGTGATCAATGTAAGTTTTTCAAATGGCTTGAGGAAGCTACTGCAGGATGTTTATCAAAGGGAGAGTCTCAACCCAGCATGGTGTTAAGTGATATTAAGAGTATTGGCTTATATTTAAGAAGTCAGATGATACCAGTCTATGAGGAATGCCAGCTTTTGGTGAGGTATGTCTTATAGTACCATATAATTGTCTGTACTTAAATGAGAGAACAGCAGCTCTCACAGAATTATCAATAGTTACTGGGCGTTTGAACCTGGAGTTTTGTACATGATAGGCAATCATTCTGCTAAGCTACATTCCCAGCTCTATCAATAATTTAAAAGATACTGATATCAAGGCTGGGAGATGGCTCAATAGTAAGAGCACTGGGTGTTCTTGTACAAGACCCAAGTTTGATTCCCAGCACCCACACGTTGCTAACAACTGTCTGTAACTCTAGTTCCAGGGATTTTGAGGCTCTCTTTTTTTTTTTTTTTAATTTTATTTATTTTTGTATGTATATGAATGTACTGTCTGCATGCAGTTTGTGCACCCGTGTCGTGCAATGCCGCGGAGGTCAGAAGATGGTCTCGGATTCCCCTGGAACTGGAGTTCTCCTGGAATTGGAGTTATCAGACGGTTCTTGGCCGCCATGTGGGCACTGGGGATCGAACCCGGGTCTCTGCAAGAGCGGTCGGCGCTCTTAACCGCTAGGCCATACTCTCCAGCCCCATTGAGGCTCTCTTTTGACCTCTGCAGGCAGCATTGACATGGGTACACTTACGTGGTGGTAATATATTCATACACATAAATAAAATAATAATATTATAGATCATTAAAAAAAAGAAATCAAGATGGATAAGTAACAAAGAAAGAACCTCAATCCCTATAATTTCAAGTGAGAGTAAGGCTTGACAGCTATTTTGGTCCTCAGTAAACAGCAAGTGGTGTCAGCAAGATCAGGACAACTGGCAGGATGCTGATTTTCTAACTTTTCTTAAATATACGTTCATGGCTTTTCTTCACAACCTTAAGGGAAATCCTTTGACCGTAAAAATTTTTAGCAGTAGCTAATAGAGTGAGTCTTTATGAAAATAGGCTCACTAAATATAACTCAAGTAAATCTACTGACCATTTGCATGGAAATTTAAAAACTGAGAGCTTATTGATACCCAACTCTAAGCACTTTGTAAGTATCGTGAGATCCTAGCAATAATGCAATGTTCTAGTTTCTCTTCCATCTGTTGACAAAACACTCTGACGACACCAACATCTCCTGGGTCACAGTTCACACTCAGCGGTGCCCAAGGCAGGAGCCCAGGGCAGGAACCTGGAGGCAGCTAGCTGAAGCACAGCCATGGAGGAGTGCTGCTTACTGGCTTGCTCTCCTGGCCCATGCCCAGCCTGCCCTCTTATACGGTACACAACAACCTGCCCAGAGGTGGCACACCCATAAATGGGCTGGCCCCACCCGGGGCAGAGGGCATGGCACCTCTCCACATTGCCCAACATCAAGACAGTTCTCCACCAGATTGGCACAGGCCAGTCCAATGAGCCAATTCCTCAATTGAGCCCCCCTCAACCCAGGTGTGTCAAGTTGACACTAAAGCTATCCAGCACAATGCATAAGATGATAATGGAGATTATTATTGTCATTTTACAGATATATAAAATTGGTCTCGATATCTAAACCCCTTTCCTTAACACTGATGATGAAGCCAGGCGTACTGGTACATTGCCTTTAATCCTAGCAGTTAGGAGGAAGGTGTAGTTTGGCTTCTGAGTTTGAGGCCAGCCTGCTCTACGACAATCTCTGAATAAAAACATAATTCTTCGTATCTATTAAAATGAAGAATGGTTTTCC
The DNA here is from genome assembly GCA_009823505.1 of Rhizomys pruinosus. Classification (NCBI taxonomy): domain Eukaryota; kingdom Metazoa; phylum Chordata; class Mammalia; order Rodentia; family Spalacidae; genus Rhizomys; species Rhizomys pruinosus. The sequence continues at coordinate 1,805,724 of VZQC01004283.1, read as the reverse complement.
ACACTGCTTTCCATAGTGTGCTTGGTTTTACATTCCCACCAGCAGTGGATGAGTGTTCCCCTTTCCCCACAACCTCTCCAGCACTTGGTAATCATTTGTTTTCTTGATCCTAGCCAGTCTTACTGGAGTAGATGATTATCTTAAAGTGGTTTTGATTTGCATTTCCTTAATGATTAGTGATGTGAGCAGTTCTTGAGGTGTTTTCTCAGACATCTTAATTCCTCGCTTGTGAAGTCTCTGTTCATGTTCTTTGCTCCAGTCTATTGAGCGGGTTGTTTGTTTTCTCCCGGGCATGTACCCTCAAGACTTACGCCACCACAGAGATACATGCACGGCCATGTTTATTTCAGCTCTCTTCACAATAGCAAAGGCTGGAACCAACTAAATCCCCTCACTGACGAGTGGATAGAGAAAATGTGGTACATCTACACAATGGAGTTCTATGCAGCAGTTAAAGAAAGATGACATCACGAGCGTTGCAGGAAAATGGCTGGAGCTAGAGGGACATCATGCTGAGTGAAGTAACACAGTCCCAGAAAAACAAACGACGAATGGTATCCTGCATCTTGTGGATTCTAGTGCCAATTTACCAGTTGTAAGTATTTCTTGTGTAGGGCCCCCCTGAGCTCTGTACAAAGCAGTTGGACATAATGCATTTTGGAAAACAACAACAACAACAGAAAATACTGCATCAAAGAACTGACTGAAACAGTGAACTTCTGCTCAAAACAGTCAACGTCCCATGGAAAATATTTGAGAAAAACTAAGAGATGGAAAGCATGTTTGGCAGAATGCACGAGCTCTGACGGGGGGGGAATGAGGGGAAACCGGGTCTAGATTTGTTAAAAAATAAATAATAAATACATTAAAAAAAAACAAAAAAAAAAAAAAACAAAAAAAAAATAAAAAAAATAAAATGGTAAGAATGGGAAGCAAACTACTCTGAAAACCTGTTCCTTCAGATTTCTCCCAGAACTGTACTCTCAGAACTGTGTTCCTGAACAAAGGCCTTGCTGTATTTTTATTGAAACAATACATCCAGAATGGTCTACGGGTATAGAAATGAAGAACTTTATCAGAGAAGGATTTTTCCTTTGCTGACCTCTACTGACCAGAACAACCGCAAGATAGATGTTATTAATCTAATCCCACCTGTTGTTTCCAATATAAATGGGATAATTCTATGCTTTTAAGAATACTTGTTGCTTGTAGTGCTTCATAATATAAATGTGTGTGTATTATTATTATTATATATTATATTATTATTTTGGTCCTTTTTTTTTTTTTTTTTTTTTGAGACAGGGTCTCCCTGTAGCTCTGGCTGCCCTGGAACTCACTCTGTAGACTAGGCTGGCCTTGAACTCACAAACATCCGCCTGCCTCTGCCTCCCAAGTGCTAAGATTAAAGGCGTGCACCACCACACCCGGCTATTATTTGTTTTTTTGAGATAGGGTCTCCCTGCAGCCCCAGCTGGTCTGGAATTCACTATGTAGACCAGGCTAGCCTTGAACTCATAGAGATCCACCTGCCTCTGCCTCCCGAGTGCTGGGATTAAAGGTGTGTGCCATCATGCCCGGTGTGCTTCATATTTTTATAGCATGCACACATACTTATTCAGGATCAAGGGCAAGGAAGAATCATGAGAGATTAAAGTTCTATGTTTAGGTTATAAGAGGAGCCCAAAGCCTAATAAGCTTGTTTACATTATGAACAAGCTGAGGTAGTGTTACATGATCTCAAAATATAAGATTAACTTTGAGCCAGGCATGGTGGCACATGCCTTTAATCTTAGCACTTGGGAGGCAGAGGTAGGTGGATCTCTGTAAATTCAAGGTCAGCCTGGTCTGCATAGTGAGTTTTAAGCCAGCTGAGCTACAAGGAGACCCTGTCTCAAAAAAAAAAAAAAAAAAGATTAACTTTGGTTACAAGTTTCTACTGATCTAGAATAGTCATTCCCACAGTGTACATAGTGAGCTCCAGGCCAGGGATACGTTGTAAGAGCCTATCTCAAACAAAACAAAACAGATGGCAAATCAATGAAAGTGTTATTTTCTTCCACTGGTAGAATAGACTTATATTTTATATACATGTATGAAAGTAAATAAATGTATACAATTTTGATCCTTTATATGCTGTTATTATAATATTCATTTATATTTATTTAATTTTAATATTCAAATTCACATTTTAAAGATTGATCTTTTTTTTCTATTCAAGACAGGGTCTCCCTGTAGCCCCAGCTGTCCTGGAGCTTGCTGTGTAGACCAGGCTGGCCTTGAACTCTTAGAGATCTGCCTGCCTCTGCCTCCCAAGTGCTAGGATTAAAGGCATGTGCCACCACACCCAGCTTAAAGATTGATTGCAGAGGACCCGGGTTCGATCCCCAGTGCCCACATGGCGGCTGAGAACCATCTGAAACTCCAATTCCAGGAGAACTCCAGTTCCAGGGGAATCTGAGACCCTCTTCTGACCTCCGCGGCATTGCACGACACGGGTGCACACACCTGCATGCAGACAGTACATTCATACACATACAGAAATAAATAAAATTAAAAAAAAAGATTGATTTTTATGTGTATGTGTATGCATATGTGTGTGTAGGTACCTGCATGGAGGCTGGAAGGGGCATCGGATCTGCTAGAGCGAGTGGGAAGTGATTGTGAGATGCTTGGCATGGGTCCTGTGCAACACAGTACTTGCTCTTAGCTGCTGCGCCATCTCTCCAGCTCCTTAAATTCACTTTTATATTTTATTCCTTTGTTTCAGGAAAGGATTTGATTTTCAAAGAAAACAGTACAGTAAACTAAAGAAATTTGCAACTGTAAATCCTGAATTTTACAGTGAAGCAAAAAGCAAAATTTATCTTAAGCTGAGTCGGAAGGAGAGTTCTTCAGTTTATAATAAAGGTAGGTAGATCCAATTGTGTTTGTAGTTCAGGCCCACTCAGCTGAGGATCTGTATACATGTAGGTCTGCAACAAGAGTTTTAAATTTTTTATTAAAAGAATACCAGGTGCCATTTTACTGAAAAGTTACACTAAGTTCTTGACATCATGTAAATATATTGATTCAACTCTGCTTTGACCTAATATGTAAAATAAATTGAAAAGTGTGATGAGTTTTTCAATGTTTCTATCACTCTGCCCAACACCAGATTCCAAAATTATGTTTTGAAATAATTTCCTTTTAAAATAGAATATATTTTATTTTGTTTTATTTTTTATGTGTATGAATATACTGTCTGCATGTAGGTTTGTGCACAATGCAGTGGGGGTCAGAAGAGGGTGTCAGATTCCCCTGGAACTGGAGTTAAAGATGGTTCTCAGCCGCCATGTGGGTGCTGGGGATTGAACCCTGGTCCTCTGCAAGAGCAGTCAGAGCTCTTAACCGCTAGGCCATCTCTCCAGCCCCCAGAATATATTTTAATGGCTTTTAGGTACACTAAGGTGGATTTATCATTGTCTTTGGTTTCATTCTTATAAATATTTTTAAAAATTTGGGGGCTGGAGAGATGGCCTAGCAGTTAAGAGCGCCGACTGCTCTTGCAGAGGACCCGGGTTCGATCCCCAGTGCCCACATGGTGGCTGAGAACCATCTTTAACTCCAGTTCCAGGGGAATCCGATGCCCTCTTCTGACCTCCGTGGCATTGCATGACGCGGGTGCACAAACCTCCATGCAGACAGTACATTCATACACATATAAGAATAAATAAAAATAAAAATTTATTTTAAAAATTTATTATTTTTCATATGTATGAGTGTTTTTGCCTGCATGTATGTAAGTGCACCTGTGTAATGCAAAGCCTGAAGAGGTCAGAAGAGGGCCTTAGATCCCCTGGAACTGGAGTTATGGACTGTTGTTAGCCACCATGTTGGTGCTGGAAATAGAATCTTGGTTGTCTAGAGAAATAGCAAGTGTTCTTAATCACTGAGCTATCTTTTCAGTCAGCCACTATTCCTTTTTTTTTTGGAGGGGAGTCTTTTTGAGACAGGGTCTCCCTGTATTCCCAGCTGTCCTTGAACTCACTATGTAGACCAGGCTGGACCTGAACTCACAGAGATCTGCCTGCCTCTGCCTTCCGAGTGCTGGGATTAAAGGTGTGTAACAGCCCAGTATTCTTATTCTTAATCCTCACATAGCTTGGTATGCTGTGAGGATTCTTTCTCTTGTAGATCTGTATTTCTGTTGGATGTAATCCTAGAAGTGAAACTGCTGTGTGAGAATGGTACAAGCACCATTATCTTGTAGTACCAAACTTATTGCCACAGATCTGTCAGCTTGTCGGCCTACTATCAAAGTATAAGAGAACTTGTGGATAAGCCTACTCAAGTGGGTGTAAAATGATCTTATAGTTTTAGTTTGTGTTTTTCTGCCCACCAATGATTTCAAAATGCTCGTGTTCATTAACTGTATTTCTCATCCACTTTTTTTGTTGGGTTTTTAGCAGTCCCTTTCTGGGAGCTTCTCTTGCTATGAGCAGGTACAGCACAGTCCTGCTAAGGGAAGGGGAGCACAGTGCTCGCCTGTAGCCTCCGTAAGGAACTGATCCCTCAGCGCAGAGGTCAGTTGGTTACTTTCGTAACCTGACCTGAGAGGTACTTCCAACTCAGGTCCTTAGCCTGGGAAAACAACATTTCCTGTCTGGGCGTGCTTTCCCTCCTTCCCCAAAACAGGAATTTCAGGCTGATGGCTGATGACCTGTCTTTAGCCTACACTCACTCACAGTTCACTTAACAGCTGGTGACTTGATAGAGCTCTGTCCAGCCAGCCCCACACCAGATTACCAGGTTGGTGATCTGATGGACCAACCCACTCGCCACTACACTCAAAATCTGGGCCTGCTTCTGCCTGTATGTGTGCAGAAATAATAGCCAGGAATTCTGTGTAATGATGGTAATAGAGAATTCCCTTTATTGCCTGCTGAAACTCACTTTTTTTTAATGTGTATGGGTGTACTGTCTGCATGTAGGTCTGTGTACCCATGTCGTGCAATGCCTTGGAGGTCAGAAGAGGGTGTTGGATTCCCCTGGAACTGGAGTTAAGACGGTCCTTAGCCACCATGTGGGTGCTGGGAATCGAAGCTGGGTCCTCTGCAAGAGCAGTTGGTGCTCTTAACCACTGAGTCATCTCTCCAGCCCCCTGCTTTTTTCATTATAATTGTTTTATATTTTCCATTATGAGTTCATCTTTAACCTATATGTTATTTAGTGTATGATTTAATTCCAACATTTATGAAGTATTTTATTAACCTCTGACTTAATTGTATTATAGACAAAGATTATAGTTTTTTTCTTTTAAAGATTATAGTTTTTATAATACAGTTCTTTAAACTCATTAAGTTTTTTTTTGTGTTTCTGTTTTGAGATAGGATCTTGCTATGCTACATAGCCTAGGTTGACCTCCAGCTCACAATCTTCCTTTCTCAATCTCCTGAGTGCTGGGATTATAGGCATGTAAAACATATCCAGAGTGTTAAGGTTTTCTTAATGGCATAATATATGTGAAATATATATTTTCTCTGTTGATGCAGAGCTGTTTAATCATCAAGTCAGACCTTGTAGTTGTATGCCTAGATATTTGTTGGCCTTGTCAATCTTCTGCTAATTATCATCAATCAAATGGGAATAAGTTGAATTCTTTTTTTTTTTTAATACCATACACTGGGTGATTTTTTTTTAAATTCTTTTAAAAGTTTGTATGTGTATGAATGTACCATCTGCATGTGCTGCAGAAGTCAGAAGAGGGTGTTGGATTCCCCTGGAACTAGAGTTAAAGACGGTTCTCAGCCACCATTTGGGTGCTGGGGATTGAACTTGGGTCCTCTGCAAGAGCAGTTGGTGCTCTTAACTGCTAGGCCATCTTTCCAGCCCCTAAGTTGAATTCTTTTATGGTTGTGTCTGTTCTTTTTGTTTTGTTACTTTGTCATCTCATAGAGTGAACCAATTTCATTAGGTACATTGGTGTTTTAAGTTATCTTGGTAAATTAAAACTTTTTCATTACGGAGAGACTCTCTAATTGTAATACCTTTTTCTTAAATTTATTTATTTTTTTTGTCTTTTTGAGACAGGGTCTTCCTGTGGCCCCAGCTGACCTGGAACTCACTCTGTAGACCAGGCTGGCCTTGAATTCACAAAGATCCGCCTGCCTCTGCCTCCCAAGTGCTAGGTAAAAATTTTTTTAATTGTTAACATTAGTATAGATATATCGGGTTTATTTTTACTAATACTTCATGAGTTTTTTCAGTATTTCTACCTTTTTGTGTTTTTATAAGGATGTCCCTTTTAAAGATTCATACACCTCTATTATAAAAAATTTCATTTGTAAATATATTAAGTCAATAATTAGATTTACTATGATTGATAAAATTAATATATAATGATTTTGGTTTTTCCCATTCAAGTCCAGGCTGAATCCTGCCTAACTTCCAAGAGCAGATGAGATTGGGTGTGTTCTGGGTAGTATGGCTGTAGACTTGAGTATGTTTCTATAAACATGTATTACTATTTTTGTTTACTTTACTTCTGTGCTATTTTTTAAAAACTAAAGTGTGCGTGTGTGTGTTGTGTGTTGTTGTGTGTGTGTGTGTTGTACACATACTTTTGTGGAGGTCAAGAACTTTTCTTTTTTTTTTTTTTTTTTTTTTTTAAATAAGGGTCTCCATGTAGCCCAGGCTGGCCTTGACACTCCAGATCTTCCTGCCTCTGCCTTTTCAGCATATCCTACTGGTGTGTGCCGCCACCACCACCACCACTGGCAGAGAATAACTTTTCAGAAGTCAATTCTCTCCTATCTTGTTTTAAGGCAGGGTCTCTTTTTTTTTTTGTCTTTTCGAGACAGGGTCTCCCTTTAGCCCCAGCTATCCTGGAACTCGCTCCGTAGACCAGGTTGGCCTTGAACTCACAAAGATCCACCAAGGATGAACTAGGATGAAAGGTGTGTGCCACCATGCCCGGCTTGGCAGGGTCTCTTTATTTCTTCTTGTGTGCTATGTATGTGAACTTCTAGCCAATTCTTCAGTCTCTGCCCTCATCTTAAACCATAGGAGTGTTGGAATTACAGACTTTTTGGTCTTTTTGGGACAGGGTCTCCCTTTAGTCCCAGCTGACCTGGAGCTTCCTATGTAGACCACGCTGGCCTTGAACTCGCAGACATCCGCCTGCCTCTGCCTCCCAAGTGCTGGGATTAGGCACCTAACTTTTGTCTTTTCGAGATAGGGTCTCCCTATAGCCCTAGCTGTCTTGGAACTCTGTAGACCAGGCTGGTGTGGAACTCACAGAGATCCGCCTGCCTCTGCTTCTCAAGTGCTAGGATTAAAGGCGTGTGCCACCACGCCTGGCTGGCACCTAACATTTTATAACTCCAGTTTTAGAGGATCTGATCTGGCCTCCAGGCATTGTACACACATTGTACAACCAAAATACTCATAGACATAAAATAAAAATTAAAAAATTGAACTTTATTATTTTGTGTTTGTATGTATGATGAGTGTGTGTAAGTACAGGGATGTGCATGTGTGTTTGCCACAGCACATGTTTGGAGATCACAGGACAAGTTTGGGAAATTGGTTCCTTCCTTCCACTGTGGGTTTCTAGGGTTATACTTGAGTCATTCTTCAGGCCTCAGTGTCAAGTGCTTTTACCTGCTTGAGCCATCTTGCTAGCTCTGAAATAGTTGAACTTTAGAGAAATAAAAATAAGATGGTGATTACTAGGGACTGAGGGATGGAGAAAATAGATATTAGTCAAACAGTTCTGACTTTCTGTTGTCAATTTTAGTGATCTAATATGTAGCACAGTAGTAGGAGCTAATCATAATGTATTGTGTACTAAAAATATGCAGAGGGAGTAGATCTCAAGTGTTTTCACTGTACACCCAAAAGCAGCTATATCAGGCGATGGATATTTTAATTAGCTTGATTACAGGAATCATTATACAAGATAGGACAAAATATTGTGTTATGGCTGGAGTTGTACTGAAGTGGTAGAGTAGGTACTGAAAAGCACCAGATAGTAGGTTCAGTCCTTACCACCACCCTCTAAAATGCCATGTTGAATATCCTAATTAGATGTGATTTTTAAAAATTTGTCAGTATTACCTCAATAAATCTGGAATTTGATAATGTTTATCCTTTTAGGTGATCTCTGGGTGATTTCAAAAACACTAGATTTTGAACTAGATACTTTCATTGCATGTAGTGCTTTCTTCGGACCATCATCTGTCAATGAAGTAGAGCTACTGCCTTTGAAAGGCTATTTTCCTTCTAATTGGCCCAGTAATAGTAAGTATTACCATATCCTTCCTGATTTCTATTTAAAAGATTGTTTTCCAGTTGTGCTGGGGATTGAATGCAGGCTTTGTGTTTGATAAACAAGTGTTCAACCATGTTCCTAGCTACCATTGTCTAGTTTTGATTGTTATTATTTATTTTGTGGTATTACCCTTTTCTTTCCATAATGGTTGAGAGAAGAAAGTTTAGAAATAAAGCCTTGTAACTTCATTGTTATTCTTTTTATTACTAAATAACAATGAAATAGATATAAAAGCCATCAATTAAAGCCAACAAAAAGCTTCTACCAGTTTTTAATACTGTATGCAGTATGATCCTGAAAATATGCAAAAAGTTTAATATGTAATGAAATCTTCAGTATAATGAAATCTTGAACTATCATAGTTTGTCAAGATCGAACTTCATATGATATACAAACAGTATAACAGTTTGTTAAAATTGAATTTCATGTAATATACACCTGATTTTTAATTTATTTTTATTTTTATTTATTTATTTTTTTATTTATTCTTGTATGTGTAGGAATGTACTGGCTGCATGTAGGTTTGGGCACCCGTGTCGTGCAATGCCGCGGAGGTCAGAAGAGCGTGTTGAATTCCCCTGGAACTGGAGTTAAAGACGGTTCTCAGCTGCTGTGTGGGTGCTGGGGATCGAACCCGGGTCCTCTGCAAGAGCAGTTGGCTCTATTAACTGCTAGGCCATCTCTCCAGCCCCATACACCTGATTTTTTAAAATGGAAACATAGAATGTGAGAACTTTTTCAAATAATTTTTTTAGATGAAGTTCTAATTATCTTTTTTTAAATTTTATTTATTTTTGTATGTGTATGAGTATACTGTCTGCATGTAGGTTTGTGCACCCATGTCGTGCAATGCCAAGGAGGTCAGAAGAGGGTCTCGGATTCCCCTGGAACTGGAGTTCTCCTGGAATTGGAGTTACAGACGGTTCTCAGCCCCCATGTGGGTGCTGGGGATCAAACTTGGGTCCTCTGCAAGAGCAGTCAGTGCTCTTAATGCTAGGCTATCTCTCCAGCCCAGTCTTTGTCTTTTTTAAGACTGGCTTAATTTGCTAAATGTGATTGTCTCCAGTTTTACCCATTTTCCACTCAAAATGAAAGTCAGCCCCACTATGTGTATGAAGCACCTTTTCCTTATCTCCTCCATGGTTGTTAGACACTAGGTTAGTTCTATAACTTAGCTGTTGTAATACTGTGGTAAACATTGATGAGCACTGAATATCTTTAGGGGACAAAGAACACTGGTCATTGCTTTAGACTATACATTTTTCTCATTGTTTTTCCATTTAAGTTGTTTTTAAATGCATTCTGTAAAAGCAACACATACACTTGGATTTTCATCAGTGGTCTCTCTGGGTTATTTCTACAATATATAAATAAAGAAAAACTAACCCTGGCTGGTGTTTCACGTGAATTATTGTAGCCCACAGAAAGGATAATACAGAGTCTCATTTTTGGAAAATTAGCTGGCATGGGTAGCTCTTGAAATATTTTGTGTTGGCTGTGTGCCACCTTCTCCAAAATGTGCTCCGAATACTTGACATGGATTTTCCATGTGCAAGGGCTCTGAGGCTGGGTCAGTAGATTAAATAAAAACACCTTTGATACATCCTGTGAAACCATTTTACCTGAGGCTGTGGGAATGCTTCCTTAAAGATTTGGGGTGCAGAGACAAAATGGTTGCTTTCTTAAATATCATTATAAAGTACAAAGTGGAGGGCAGTAGAATCCTCATGTTGTATTAGTGTTTTCGTTACTATGAACAAGCACCCAACAAGAAGCAACTTAGAAGAAAGCTGATGTTGGTTCATGGCTTAAGGGACAAAGTCTGTCATGTTAGGGAAAGCCTGGTGGTGGACGGCTCCCTAGTAGTGGGCATATGAGGTAGTTGCTGGCGCCCAGGTCAGCAGACCAGGAGGCAGAAAGTGGGCAATGCTGGCGTTTCATTCTTTCCTTTTCTCCTTTTTATTCAGTCTAGGACCTCAGTCCATGAAATGTTGCTACCCACATCGAGGGAGGGAGTTCTCCCTTCAGTTAAACTTCTCTGGAAATACCCTTATGGACACATCCAGAGGTGCACCTAACTAATGCCCTATGTGCTCCTTAATCCAGTCAAGATGATGTTCCAGATTAACTGTCCCAGATGTTTTGTATAATGCCTGCGAACGTTAAAGAAAAACAAATGTTTGACTGTGAGATTGTGCTGTTCTGTTGCAGAGAAAAGCCTTCAGAGGACTGATTACCCACCCTTAAAGGGGGTTGGAGGACTGACATTTATTCTATGTTGTCATCTAAGCCAGTTGTGTCCTATGTTTAATAATCTTCCAGGGACAGTTCATTCTGCCCTGGTAATGAAGGAGAGATTGAACTTCCAGTAAACAGCACAGTGCGGCTGATTGCTTGCCTGGCTTTTAGTCCACTTAATTATAAAAAAAAAAAAAAAAAAAAAAAAGATAGGTAAGTGTGTGAAGAGATTAAGAAATTTTTGAGTGTGGGGGTTGGGGGGGGGGGGGTGTGTAAGGTAAAGGGAAATATGCCTGAACTGAATTGGAAAATGATGTATGAAATACACAAAGCATCAATAGAAATAAANTTTCAGGAAAAATGGCTGGAGCTTAGAGAGGACATCAATTTGCTGAGTGAAGAACACAGTCCCAGAAAAACAAACGTACGAATGGTTATCCTATTCTTGGATTCTAGTTGCCAATTACCCAGTTGTAAGATATTTCTTGTGTAGGGCCCCACATGCAGCTTTCTGGACAAAGCAGTTGGACATAATAGCATTTGGACAACAACAACAACAACGAGAAAATACTGCTCAAGAAACTGACTGAACAGTGAACTTCTGCTCAAGAACAGTCAAACGTTCCCAGGAAAATATTGAGACAATGGACTAAGAGATGGAAAGCGCTAATGTTTTGGCAGAAGTGCACTGAAGCTCGGCAAAGGGTAGGGGGAATAGATGAGGAAGGACCGGGTATAATTGTTAAAAAAATAAATAAATAAATGAAACATTAAAAAAAAAAAACAATTAAAAAAAACCAAAAAAAAAATAAAAAATAATAAGAAGGTAAAATGGGAGCAAACTACTCTGAAAACCGTTCCTTCAGATTCTCCAGGAAATGTACTCTCAGAACTTGTTCTGGCTGAGACAAAGGGACCCTTGCTGAGTGTGTTTAGTCTGAAGCACATAAACATCCAGAATGGTCTACGGGATAGAAATGAAGAACTTTATCAGAGAAGGATTTTTCCTTTGCGATCCATCTACTGACCAGAACAGCCGAAGATTAGATGTTTATAACTAATCCCACCTGTTGTTTTCAATATAAATGGGATAATTCTTATGCTTTTTAAGGAATAGTTGTTGCTTGTAGTGCTCATAGCATATAAAGTGTGTGTGATTATTAATTCATTAATTATTATAATGTGGATTATATGTTATCTATTATTTTTTTGGTCTCTTTTTTTTTTTTTTTTTTTTTGGATTTTTGGACAGGGTCTCTCCTGTAGCTTTGTGCTGCTCTGGAACTCACCGTGAGACTTAGGCTTGGCTTTGAAACTTCACCAAACATTCCCGCTGCCTCGTCGCTCCCAAGTGCTAAGATTAAAGTGCGTTAGCACCACCCACACCGGTTTATTATTTGTTTTTTGAGATAGGGCTCCCTGCAGTCCCCGCTGCTGATGAATTCACTATGTAGACCATGGTCTTAGCTTGAACTCATAGAGATTCCACCTGCCTCTGCCTTCCGATAGTGCTGGGATAAAGGTGTCTGTTTGCCCATCATAGCCGGTGTGGCTTCATATTTTTATAGCGATGCACAACATACTTATTCAGGATCAAGGGCAAGAAGAATCATGAGAGAATAAAGTTCTATTGTTAGGTTGATAAGAGGAGCCCAAACGATCCTAATTAAGCTTGTTTACATTGATGGACAAGCTGCAGGTAGTGTATGACTCTCATCAAACTATAAGATTAACTTTTGGAGCCAGGCAGGGTGGCACATGCCTTTAATTCTTTAGCACATGGGAGGCAGAGGAGGTGGGAATTTCTCTGTGATTCAAAGGTCCAGCCTGGTCTGCATAAGTGATGGTTTTAAGCCAGACTGAGCTACAGAGACCCTGTTTCAAAAAAAAAAAAAGAAAAAAGAATTAACTTATCGATGTTACAGTCTACCATGATCTAGAATAGTCATCCCAACAGCAATGTACATACAGTGTAGCTCCAGGGCCAGGAGACTACTGCAAAAATAACAAAACTATCAAACAAAAACACAAACAGATGGCAACAACAAATGAAGAGTGTTATTTCTATCCACTGGATAGATAAATGGACTTATATTTATAATATAACATGTTATAGAAAGTAAATTAAATGTATACCAATTTTGATCCTTTAATATGCTGTTAATTATAATATATCCATTATATATTTATAATTTTATTTTCAAAATTTCACATTTTAAAAGGATTGATCTTTTTTTCTATTCAAGCAGGTCTCCACTGTAGCCCCAGCTAGTCCTGGAGACTGTGTGTGTAGACCAGGCTGGCCCTTGAACTCTTAAGATCTGCCTCCTCTGCCTCCCAAGTGACTAAGGATTAAAAGGCATTGTGCCACCACACCCAGCTTAAAGATATGATTGCAGAGGACCCCGGGTCGATCCCCAGTGCCCCACATGGCGGCTGAGAACCATCTGAAACTCAATTCCAGGTAAAATCCAGTTCCAGTGGAGAATCTGAGGACCCCTTTCTGACTTCGCGCGGCATTTGGCACGACACGGAGTCACCACACTGCATGCAGACAGTACATTCATACACATACAAAATAAAAATAAAATTTAAAAAAAAGAATGATTTTTAATGTGTTAATGTTATGCATTATGTGTGATGTAAGTACTACGCCATGAGAGGCTGAAGGAAAAGGCGGCACGCGAAAAGTAACTGCATAAGCGAGTGGGAAGTGATTGTGAGATGCTTGGCATGGGTCCTGGTGCAACACACAGTACTTGCTCTTAGCTGCTGCGCCATCTCTCCACTCCTTAAATTCAACTTTAATTTTATATTCCTTTGATTTCAGGAAAAAGGGATTTTGATTTTCAAAGATAAAAAACAGTCACAGCTAAACTAAAAGAAATGCAACTGTAAATCACATTGTTATTATTACAGCTGAGAAAAAGCAAATTATATCTTAAGCTGGAGTCGGAAGGAGAGTTTCTTCAGTTATAATAAAAGGTAGGATAGAATCCAATATGTGTATGTAGTTCAGCACCACTCAGCTTGTAGATCTAGTATACATTGTAGGGGCTGCACAGATGGAGTTTTAAATTTATTATTAAAAAGTGGTAAATACCAGTGCCATTTACTGAAAAGTGTACACTAAGTTTCTTGATCAATTCATGTAAATATATTGATTCAGAACTTCATGTTTAAGAGCCTAATATGGGTAAAATAAATTGAAAAGTGGTTTAACGATGAGTTTTTCAATGTTGTCTGATCACGTGCTGCCCAAGCACCAGATTCCAAAATTATGTTTTGAAATAATTCCTTTTTAAAAGATAGAATTAATTTATATTTGATTATTATTTTACTGTGATAATATGACTGTTCTAGCATGTAGGTTTGTTTGCCATCAATGCGAGTGGGGGGTCAGAAGCGAGTGTCAGATTCCCCTGGAACTGAGGTTAAGATGGTTCTCAGCGCCATGTGGTGCTGGGGATTGAACCCTGGTCCTCTGCAAGAGCAGTTCAGAAGCTCTTAACCCGTCAGGCCATCTCTTCCACCCCAGAATATATATTAAATGGCTGCTTTTAGGTTACACTAAGTTGGTGATTTCATCATTGTCTTTGGTTTCATTCTTATAAATATTTTTAAAAAATTTGGGGGCTGGAAGATGGCTGATGTTAAGACGCACGAATTTCTCTTGGAGGACCCGGGTCGATCCCCAGTGCCCACATTGGTGGCTGAGAACCATCTTTACTCCAGTTCCAGGGGACCGATGCCCTCTTCTTGACATCCGCGGCAGATTGCATGAGCGGAGTGCACAAACCTCCATGCAGACTGTACATTCACTAAACATATAGAATAAATAAAAATAAAAATGTTATTTTAAAATTTTATTATTTCATATGTATGAGTGTTTTTGTTTTTCTGACTGTGTGTGTGTGCCTCTGTTGTCATCATGAAAGGCCTGTAGAGTGAGAAGAGTGCTTAGATCTCTGGATACTGGAGTTATAGACGTTGTTAAGCCACCATGTTGCGTTGCTGGAAACTAGCGATCTTTTGTGTCTAGGAGGAAATAAGCAAGTGTATCTTAGATACTGAGCTATCTTTTCAGCAGCCACTATTTTTTTTTTTTTTGGACAGGTGGATTGCTTTTTGAGACAGAGGTCTCCCGTATTCCCAGCTGTCCTTGAACCACTACTAGTAGACCAGGCTGGACACTGAACTCACAGAGATCTGCCTGCATCTGCCTTCCGTGGAGTGCTGGGATTAAAGGTGGTGTGTGAACAGCTCCCAGTATTCTTATTCTTAATCCTCACATAGCTTGGTATGCCTGTTGAGGATTCTTTCCTTGTGATCTTAATTTCTGTTGGATGTAATCCTAGAAGTGAAACTGCTGTGTGAGAATGGTACAAGCACCATTATCTTGTAGTACCAAACTTATTGCCACAGATCTGTTCAGCTTTGTCGGCCTACATATCAAAAGTTATAATGAGAACTTGTGTGATAAAATAGCTCTTAATCAGTGGGTGGTTAAAATGATCTTATAGGTTTTTAGTTTGATGTTTTTCTGCCCACCAATGATTTAAAATGCTCGTGTTCATATAACTGATTTTCATCTCACTTTTTTGTTGGTTTTAGCAGTTACCTTTCTGGAGTTTTCTTCTTATGAGCAAGGTACAGCACAGTCCTTGCTTAAAGGGAAAGGGGAGCACAGTGCTCCCTGAGGTCCATTTTGAGGGAACTGACACCTTAGGCATAGATGTACAGTTGAGTTACTATTTCGTAACTCGACCTGAGAGGTACTTCCAAACTTCAGTCCTTAGCCTGGAAAACAACATTTCCTGTTCTGGGCGTGCTTTCCCTCTTTCCACCAAAACAGGAATTTTCAGGGCTGATTTGGCTGGATATGACCTGCTTAATTAGCTTACACTGCACTCACAATATTCACCTATAACAGCTAGGGTGACTTGATAGAGCTCTGTCCAGCCAGCCCCACACCAGATTACCAGGTGAGTGTTCTGATGACCAACCCACTCGCCACTACACCAAAATCTGAGAGACCTGCTTCTGCCATGTATGTGTCAGACAGCAAATAATAGCCAGGGAATTTCTGTGTTTAATGATGTAATAGAGAATTCCCTTATTGCCTGCCTTGAAACTCACTTTTTTTAATGACTGTATGGTCAAGTAGTTGTTACTGTTTCTCCATGTAGGTGTCCTGGTAGCATCCCTGACCTCTTTCGTGGCCAATGCATTCCTTGGAGGTCAGAAGAGGGTGTTTGGATTTCCCTGGAACTGAGTATTAAGACGGTCCTTAGCATCCATGTGTGTGCTGGGAATCGAAGCTGGGTCCTCCATCTAAGACAGTCGGTGCTTGCTTAACCACTGAGTATCTCTCCAGCCCCCTGCTTTTTTCATATAATTGTTGTTATATTTTCCATTATGAGTTCATCTTAACCTATATGTTATTTTAGTGTACTGATTTAATTCCAAAATTTATGAAGTA
Organism: Rhizomys pruinosus; assembly: GCA_009823505.1. NCBI lineage: Eukaryota > Metazoa > Chordata > Mammalia > Rodentia > Spalacidae > Rhizomys > Rhizomys pruinosus. Next base: position 1,789,693 of record VZQC01004283.1, on the reverse strand, counting down.
TTTATTATACCTCTGAACTTAATTGTATTATAGACAAAGTTTATAGTTTTTTTCTTTTAAAGATTTATAGTTTATAATACAGTTCTTTTAAACTCAATTAAGTTTTTTTGTTTTGTTTTCTGTTTTGAGATAGGATCTTGTCTTGATGCTACATAGCCTAGGTTGACCTCCAGCTCACAATCTTCCTTTCTCAAATCCCTGAGTTGCGGGATTATAGGCATGTAAAACATATCCAGAGTGTTAAGGTTTTCTTAATGGCATAATATATGTGAAAATATATATTTTCTCTGTTGATGCAGAGCTGTTTAATCATCCAAGTCAGACCTTGTAAGGTTGTATGCCTATGAATTTGTTGGCTTTGTCAATCTTCTGTCTGAATTATCATTCATTCATAATAGGGAATTAAGTTTGAATTCTTTTTTTTTTTTAATACCATTACACCCTGGGTGATTTTTTTGTTTAAAATTCTTTTAAAAGTTTTATGTGTAATGAATGTACCATCTGCATTGTGCTGCAGAAGTAGAAATGAGGGTGTTGGATTCCCCTGGAACTAAGTTATAAGACGCGTTCTCAGCCACCATTGTGGGTGTGTTGGGATTGAACTTGGGGTCCTCTGCAGAGCAGTTTGGTGCTCTTAAACTGCATAGCCATCTTTCCAGCCCTAAGTTGAATTCTTTTATGGTGTGTCTGTTCTTTTTTGTTTTGTTATTTTTCATCATCAGCTAAGTGAACCAATCTTCATTAGGTACATTTGGTGTTTTAAGTTATCTTGGTAAAATTAAACTTTTTCATTAACGGAGAGACTCTCAATTTAATACCTTTTTCTTAAATTTATGTTTTTCTTAGTCTTTTGAGGACAGGTCTTCCTGTGGGCCCCAGCGGAACCTGGAAACTCACTCTGTAAGACCAGGCTGCCTTGAATCACAAAGATCCGCCTGCCCCTGCCTCCCACAGGTGCTAGGTAAAAATTTTTTATTAATTGTTAACATTCATTAATGAATGATGGTTTTATTTTTACTAATACTTCATGAGTTTTATTCAGTATTCTACCTTTTTGTGTTTTTATGAAGGATGTCCCTTTTAAAGATTCATACACCTCTATTATATAAAATTTCATTTGATAAAATATATATTAAGTCAATAATTTACGATTTAACTCATGTATTGTATAAAAATTTAATATATAATTGATTTTTGGTTTTTCCCATTCAAGTCCAGGCTGAATCCTGCCTAACTTCCAAGAGCAGATGAGATTGGGTGTGTTCTGTTAGTATGGCTGTAGGACTTTGAGTATGTTTCTAGTAAACTATGTATTACTATTTTGTTTACCTTACTTCTGTGCTATTTTTAAAAACTAAAGTGTGCGTGGTGAATGATCTGTGTGTGTGTGTGTTGTACACAATACTTCTTTAAAAAACAGGCAACTTTCTTTTTTTTTTTTTTTTTTTTTTTTAATAAGGGTCTCCATGTGCCCCAGGCTGGTCCTGGAACTTCCAGATCTTCCTGCCTCTGGCCTCTTCAGCATACCTACTGATGTGTTGCCGCCACCACCACCCCCACTTGGCAGAGAATATCTTTTCAGAAATCAATTCTCTCCTATCTTGTTTTAAGGCAGGTCTCTTTTTTTTTTTTTTTTATTGTCTTTTTCGAGACAGGGTCTCCCTTTTAGCCCCAGCGTTATCCTGTGAACTCGTCTCCGTAGACCAGGTTTGCCTTGAACTCACAAAGATCCACCAAGGATAACTGGATGAAAAGGTGTTGCTGGCCAACCATGCCCGCGTTGGCAGGGTCTCTTTATTTCTTCATTGTCATGTACGCTATGTATGTGAACTTCTAGCCAATTCTTCAGTCTCTGCCCTCATCTTAAACCATAGGAGTGTTGGAAATTACAGACTTTTGGTCTTTTGGGACAGGGTCTTCCCTTTAGTCCCCAGCTGACCTGAGCTTTCCTATGTAGACCCCGTGCCTGAACTCTGCAACATACCGCTCCTCTGCCTCCAAGTGCTGAGGTTAGGCACCTAACTTTTGCTTTTCGAAGATAGGTCTCCCTTAGCCCTGCTTTCTTGGAAACTCTGTTAGACCAGGCTGGGTGTGGGAACTCACAGAGTACCGGCCTGCCTCTGTTCTCCAAGTGGCTAGGATTTAAAGGCGTGCTAAGAGGATTGCTGCCACCACGCCTGGCTGGCACCTAACATTTTATAACTCCAGTTTTAGAGGAATCTACACACCTCTATTCTCCCACAGGCATTGTCACACATTGTACAACCACTAAATACATGGCATAGCACATAAAATAAAATTAAAAATTGAACTTATATTTTGTGTTTTTATGTATGATGAGTGTCGTTGTAAGTACAGGGATTTGTGCATGTGGTGTTTGTGCACCAGCATATGTTTTGGAGATCACAGAGAGCAAGTTTGGGAAATTGGTTCTTTCCCTTCTCCACTGTGGGTTTCTTAGGCTTGTATACCTTTGAGTCATTCTTCAGGCCTCGTGCAAGTGCTTTTACCTGCTTGAGTCCATCTTGTCTAGCTTCTGAAATAGATTAACTTTAGTGAAAAAAAACAGATGGTGATTTACCTAGGGACTGAGGGATGGAGAAAATAGATATTAGTCAAACGAAGTTCTGACTTTCTGTTGTCATTTTAGTGATCTAATATGTAGCACTAGTAGTTAGGAGACTAAGTCATATCTATTTGTACTAAAAAATGCAGAGGGTAGTAGATCTCAAGTGTTTTTTCACTGTACACCCAAAGCAGCCTATATCAGCGTATGATATATTTAATTAGCTGATTACAGGAATTCAATTATACCAAGATAGGACAAAATATTGTGTTATGGCTGAGTTGTACTGAAGTGGTAGAAGTAGGTATGGTACTTTTTGGAAAAGTGCCCAAAACCCAAGATAGTAGTAGTTCATCCTTACCACCCAACCCTCTAAAATGCCATGTGATATCCTATTAGATATGATTTTTAAAAATTTGTCAGTATTACCTCAATAAATCTGGAATTTGATAATGTTTATCCTTTTAGGTGATCTCTGGGTGATTTCAAAAACACTAGATTTTGAACTAGATACTTTCATTGCATGTAGTGCTTTCTTCGGACCATCATCTGTCAATGAAGTAGAGCTACTGCCTTTGAAAGGCTATTTTCCTATTCTAATTGGCCCGTATAGTAAGTATTACCATATCCTTCCTTATTTCTATTTTAAAAGATTGTTTTCCAGTTGTGCTGGGGATTGAATGCAGGCTTTGTTTGATAAAACAAGTGTTCAACCATGTTCCTAGCTACCACTTGTCTAGTTTTGATTGTTATTATTTATTTTGCGTGGTTTACCCTTTTCTTTCCATAATGGTGAGAGGAAGGAAAGTTTAAATAAAGCCTTGTAACTTCATTGTTATTCTTTTTATTACTAAATAACAATGAAATAGATATAAAAGCCATCAATTAAAGCCAACAAAAAGCTTCTACCAGTTTTTAATACTGTATGCAGTATGATCCTGAAAATATGCAAAAAGTTTAATATGTAATGAAATCTTCAGTATAATGAAATCTTGAACTATCATAGTTTGTCAAGATCGAACTTCATATGATATACAAACAGTATAACAGTTTGTTAAAATTGAATTTCATGTAATATACACTCTGATTTTTAATTTATTTTTATTTTTTATTTATTTATTTTTTATTTATATCTCTGTATTGTGTAGGGAAGTGTACTGGCTGCATGTAGGTTTGGGCACCCGTGTCGTGCAATGCCCGCGAGAGGTCAGAAGACAGTGGTTGAGTTTAATCCCCTGGAACTGGAGTTAAAGAACCGGTTCTCAGCTGCTGTGTGGGTGCTGGGGATCGAACCCGGGGTCCTTCTGCAAGAGCAGTTTGGCTCTATTAACTGCTAGGCCATCCTCCAGCCCCATACACCTGATTTTTTAAAATGGAAAACCTAGAATGTGAGAACTTTTTCAAATAATTTTTTAGATGAAGTTGCTAATTATCTTTTTTTTAAATTTTTATTTATTTTGTATGGTATGAATATACTGTCTGCATGTAGGTTTTGCACCCATGTCGTGCAATGCCGAGGAGGTCAGAAGAGGATGGTCTCGGATTCCCCTGGAACTGGAGTTCTCGCTGGATTGGAGCTTCAGACGTTCTCAGTGCCCCCATGTGGTGCTGTGGGGATCAAACTGTGGTCCTCTGCAAGGAGCATCAGTGCTTTAAGCTAGGCTATCTCTCCAGCCCCTATTTCTTTTTTTTTTTTTTTTTTTATTATAGTAACAGTGTGTCTTTACATTGACAAATCAGGGATTCAGAATTGATTGGAAGAGTATGATTTTACCTTTAGAGTACCTAATCTACCTTGAGAAATTCTGACAAAGACAGACTACTCACCAGTTTTCTTTTTTTAATGAAGAAACTCTAGTCATCGTGTGCTCCATAGCAGTTATGTCAACAAAAAGAAAAATCACATTTGTGGCTAACAGCTAAAGGTCCTGAGAAGTCTCAAAGCAGAGGAACCTTTCATGCTGACTTTCTTTCTTTTTTTTTTTTTTGAGACAGGTCTCCCCACTACCCCAGCTGTCCTGGAACTCACTCCTAACAGACTGTCTGAACTCAAGATCATCCACCTACTCTTCCTCCGAGTACTATCAGGCACCACCAAACACTAAATGTTCTTAGCCACCATGTGGTTGCTGGAGTCAAACCTGGGTCCTCTGCAGAGCGTCAGTGTTCTTAACGGCTGAGCCACTTCTCCAGTCCCAAGCTGACTATTTTTATTTTTATTATTTTTATTTTTATTTATGTGTATGAATGTACTATCTGCATGTAGGTTTCTGCACCATGTCGTGCAATGCTGCGGAGGTCAGAAGAGAGGGTCTCGGTTCCCCTTAATGGAGTTCTTCTGGAATTGGAGTTAAAGGCGGCTCTAAGCGCCATGTGGGTTCTTGGGATCGAACCCGGGTCTTCTGCAAAGAGCAGTCGGCTCTTAACCGCTAGGCCATCTCTCCAGCCCCCCAAACTGACTGCTTACCTAGTTCTGTGAATATGGAAGCTACTGTAGACTTCTCTATACATTTCAGTCTTTCATTATTTCTAATGGTTGAATTTGGTCCATAGCAAAGTGAAGACAGAGCATGCAATGATACTGGATTTCAAGTGTTTCATGTTCATGTTTTTAACTGTTGATGTTTTCTTTCATTTTTTCCTTTCTCTTTCGTTGGGACAAGGCTGGCCTTGAACTTATAGAAATCTCCCACCTTTAGCCTCTGTCAGTGCTGATTAAAAAATCTTTTTGTTTTTTAATTTTTTTTTTTTTGTCTTTTTGAGACAGGGTCTCCCTGTAGCCCCAGCTGGCCTGGAACTCACTCTGTAGACCAAGGCTGGCCTTGAACTCACAAAGATCCGCCTGCCTCTACCTCCCAAGTGCTAGGATTAAAGGTGTGCACCACCACGCCTGGCTTAAAATTCTGTTTATTTTTGAGACAAGGTGTTACTTTGTTTACCTGGATAGCCTGAAACTCACAGAGAGCCCCCTGCCTCTGTCTACTTGAGTGCTGGGAATAAAGTCATGCACCACCACTCCTGGCTTGTTTTCCACATATTTTAATAAATGACTGAGGAAGAAGTAGTTGTTTAAATGTTTAAAATTTACATAAATACTCCTATATAGCAAAAGTAGTCTGCGCATTAAAGAGAATTGTGGCTGTCAGGCAGGGCCATGCCCTAATTTCATGCCTGATTTCAGTTATGCAATAGATGAGTGGAGTGATCATGTACAAACAAATGACCACAGAGCATAGCAACAGAATAGAAGTTTGAAGACTTCTGCATGTACTTGAACTTTATTTTCTGTCATATAATTAATTCAGTAGCTAAACTCTGAATTATAAGGACATTTAATCAGTCTATTGTTGGTTTTCTTTATATCAGATATTCATTTTCTGCACCTTCTTTGTAGTAATGGTTCATGCATTATTGGTTGGTAATGCCAGCACAGAACTGACTACTTTGAAAAACCTTCAGGACTACTTTAACCCAGCTACTCTTCCATTAATACCATACCTGTTAACAATGTAAGTCATTTTTATTTTTATGTCATTGGTATTAAATAATGGTAACTGAAAATAAATATGAAAGTGCAATAAAAGTACATTAAATACATTTTATCAACAAATTTCTAATTATCTTTTACACTAAGAGATTATCGTGTATTAGCAGTTAAACATAAAAAGGGTTAGTGGTATGGCTTAGTGATAGAATGCCTGCTAACAGATGCGAGCCCCTGGGTTTGATCCTCAATACCAAAAACAAATAAAATGTTTTAAAAGGAGACAGAGAATTTCTCTTCCTTTTTTTATGTTGCTGTTGTTATGATTTGAGCTAGTAAATACTGAAAATTCTCTTTATCAAGGAGTAACTTTTTTTTTTTTTTTTTTTTTTTCTTTTCAAGACAGGGGTCTCCCTGTGGCCCCAGCTGTCCTTGGGAACTCACCTATATGACTCTTAGGTCGTGGTCCGTTGGGAACTTCACAAATATCCGCCTGCCACTGCCTCCTGGAGTGCGGGGACTAAAGTTGGCCACCATACGCCCGTGACAAAGGCCAAGGAGTAACTTTTTAAAGCGTCATTTTGTGAGTTCAAGGCCAGTCTGGTCTACAGAGTGAGTTCCAGGACAACTGGGGCTACAGGGAGACCCTGTCTCGAAAAAAACAACAACAAAAAAGGGTCATTTCAGTGTTATTTTATTCATATGTATTGTTATGCTACATATTAACATCTAAAAGAATGATTTCACAGTGTAGATGGTGATACTAATTTTATTCTTGGCATTACCTATGTCTTTTAATTTATCAAACACCAAGGTCTTTTTTATTTTCATTTTTTATTTATTTTTTATAAATTTTAAATTTATTCTTCTATGTGTATGAATGTACTGTCTGCATGTAGGTTTGTTCACCCGTGTCGTGCAATACCACAGAGGTCAGAAGAGGGCATCAAATTCCCCTGGAACTGGAGTTAAAGACAGTTCTCAGCCGCCATGTGGGTGCTGGGGATCGAACCCGGATCCTCTGCAAGAGCCATTGACGCTCTTAACCGCTAGGCCATCTCTCCAGCCCATACGAAGGTCTTTTTTAAAAATGAGAAGTGTGCTGGGGCTTGGGCTTATTGGTAGAGTTCTTATATGGCATGCATGAAGCCCTAGGTTTCATCCTTAGCAGCACATAAACCAGCTGAGGTATGCACACTCGTAATCTTAACAGTCCAGAAGTAGAGGCAGGAGAGTCATTAATTCAAGTCCATCTCTGGCTACTTTGAGAGTTCCAGGTCCACCTTGGTTACAGAGACTCTGTCTCAAACAAATCAAATAATGGGAAGCAAGTTTATACTAAATATATTAAAAATATGAGGGAAGTTTGTTTTCCAGTTGTTCTGGGAATTGAACACAGGCTTTGTGTATGGTAAATAAGTGTTCCACCACTGAACCATGTTCCTAGCTCCCATCTTCTAGTTTTGACTGTTATTATTTATTTTGTAGTATTACCCTTTTCTTTCTATAATGGTTGAGAAAAGAAAGTTTAGAAATAAAACCTTGTAACTTCATTGTTATTCTTTGTATTACTAAATAACAATGAAATAGTTATAACAGCCATTTATTCTTGCAGTTTTACCAAAAATGGAAGCTATGCGAATTGCCTAAAACTAGTCTACTACTACTTAGTACTGTGATTTAAAAATTCTTTTTTAAATTTTATTATTTCTATTTTATGTGTATGAGTGTATTGCCTGCATGTGTATAAGTGCACCCATGTCCTGCAATGCCACAGAAGTCAGAAGAGAGCATTGGATTCCCCAGGAACTGGAGTTACGAATGGTTGTCAGTCACCATGTGGGTACTGGGAGTTGAACTCAGGTACCCTACAAGAGCAGCCAATGTTCTTAATCCCTGAGCCATATCTCCAGCCCCCTCCCCTTCTTTGAGTTTTAATATTTTGAGACAGGGTCTTCCTATAGGTGGTCTGGAACTCCCTATGTAGACTTGGCTGGCCTCAATCTCACAGAGATCCACCCAAGTGCTGGGATTAAAGGCATTTACTACCATGCATGGATTTGAAATTATTTATTTATTTTTTTGTTTATTTATTCATTCATTCTTTAATTGTTGAGTATTTCACCTGGATTTATGTAAGTGCACCCTTATACTTGCTTTGTTTTGAGACAGACCCTCATTGTGTACCTCTGGCTGGCCTGGAACTTCCCATGTAGACCAAGTGGGCCTTGAGCTCATAGATCCACCTGCCTCTGCCTCCTGAGTGCTGAGATTAAAGGCAAGTGCCACTATGCCTGGCTCTAGTTATTTTTATTTTTGTGAGAACATTTTAATATTTATATATTTCCACTTCATGTGATTATTTATTTTTGTTGTCAAGACTATATAATTGAACATGTAAACTATGTTTTCTAATAATGATAAAGTGAAAGCTAATGTATAAATAATTGTACTTAACCTCTCAAAAATATCTTCCTTTGATTTACTGTCTTCTCACTAGGTCTTTGTCAGCTACAGTTAGCAATGAGAATGTCAATAAGAGAAAGTTTATCCCACCAGCCTTTGCAAACATCGAAACAAAATTTGAACTCAACCTAGAAACAACACTGCAATTAGCTAGCGAGTTGATACACACACACAAGTTAAACAAGGATCAAGCTACAGCGCTTATTCAGATAGCTCAGATGATAGCATCTGACAAAAGTGGTAAAGATGCAGCGGAGAAGTCCATCCATTGCCTGCCCATCACAGTCATCCACGGTAAGAAGCAAGAAAGAAAGAGACAGTCCTAGTAAAACAGTTGGAGGTTAGTTTGCTCTTTTTTTTTTTTTTTTTTTTGGTCTTTTGGAGACAGGGTCTCCCTGTAGCCCCAGCTGTCCTGGAACTCACTCTGTAGACCAGGCTGGCCTTGAACTCACAAAGATCCACCTGCCTCTGCCTCCCAAGTGCTAGGATTAAAGGCCTGCGCCACCACACCCAGCTAGTTTGCTCTTTTCTAGTTTTCCTAGTGGGTAAGAAAGTAGCAACTAAGTGTTGCCCCTATTTCCTTGCTCTCACGCTGTGTTCTAATTACTCTGTTTTAGTTTTACCTTTCTCAGTATTTTGGCCCAAGTAGTTTTTCTAAGATATACAATATGACAAGTCAGTCCTATTACTTAAAATCCTTCAGTGACTGCTTGCCAGGCTTTGGGAGAACATTCAGAATTTTAGGTACGGCTAGTTTATGAGTTCTCTTCTTAGGTTTATCCCTTTGCCTTCCCCTTAACCTCCTTTCTTGCCTATTTGCTCTCTACCAGTGGAAATTTCTAAAAGTTGTTTTCACAGCTATATGCTTCAGACAAGTCTTCTCTTAGTCTCGATATCAGATTCCAGAAGACTTAGTTCTGCGACTTCTTACTTGTAGGAAACATCCCATCTCTGCCAAAGCAAAAACTGATTCTTCCTTCTCTGGTCCCATAACACTGTTACCATCTTGTTTTATCATTATCTCTTTACATCCTATTGAGTATAGTCTTATTAAAGATGAAATATTTGTATTATTTGTCTATCACACACCTAGCACACAGTGGACACTTACTGTATTTTTAATATAGTAATTAATTAAATGAAAGAAAGTGAGATGGGCAAAATATTTCCTATACATTCATAAAAGATTTTACGATACTATCTTAATTTTTTTCCCTTTGTTTAAAATAATTAGGTGTTTTTGGAGCAGGCAAAAGCTACTTGTTGGCTGTGGTGATTCTGTTCTTTGTGCAGCTATTTGAAAAGATTGAAGTTCTTACATTTGGAAATGCAAGACCATGGAAAGTTCTGATTTCTTCTTCCACTAATGTGGCTGTTGACAGAGTACTTCTTGGGTAGGTATAATAAGTGTTTTAAGCAGCTGGTATTTGAAGGCATTTTTGAGAGAAGCTCAAAAATGAGTGCTTCTTGGGTAGGTATAATAAGTGTTTTAAGCAGCTGTTATTTGAAGGTATTTTTGAGAGAAGCCGTTCACTGTAGGTCCCCATTGTCCATGCACACTATTGCTGCTTGGTAAGAATTACCTCTGACACAAGAGTGAAACAGTAAAAGACTAACTTATTTATTAATAACTGTTAATATATTAAAAAAATAACTGTTAATATATAAATAGTATGAAATCAAATACCAACTTGACAGTTTGTCATAAGGATGGAATGCTCCTATAAAAAGTCCAGGTGTGGTGGTGCATGCCTTTGATCTCAGCACTCGGGAGGCAGAGGCACGTGGATCTCTGTGAGTTCAAGGCTAGCCTGGTCTACATAACGAGCTCCAGGCCAGATAGGACTAAAGGGAAACCCTGTCTCAAAAAGACCAAAAGAAAAAAAAAAATGAGTTTGGCCAAGAACCTGGAGGGCTGGAAGTATATTGCTGGAGGAGGCATTCTGCTAGAAGCCCTGAGCGTTCCTGCAAGGCATTTCTCAGGACTGCAACTTAGACTGACGGGGTTATACCTCCCTCTGGAACTAAAAGGAGGATTTCCTGCTGCTTGTTATTAAAACATGTGGATCTCCAGCTTCACTGCTCCTTAGCTCTACAATTCAACCTGTTGTATGTGCAGGCATCTGCTTAGTTTCCCTGCATCTCCTGCATCTCCTGGTGGAACTTGGAGGCAAAGAGAATCCAGTGCACATATCATGATGTTTATGGTATTTTCTTCATCAGTAAAAATTCTTTGCTAAAATCAAATCCCAGGCTATTCTCTTGTTTATCTGCCTATATGAATACATATTAACACAGCTGAACAAATGTCATGTTCTTAGTTTTGGGGGGTTATTGTTGTTGTTTGCTTATTTAATTGGTTTCTGAGACAAGGTCTCCCTATAGCCCCAGTTAGCCTGGATCTCACTATGTAGAATAGGCTGGCCTCATACTAAAGAGATCTGCCTCTGCCTGGTTACTGCTGGGATCAAAGAATTGTACCATCATGCTTTTAATTTTAATAAAAGGGAGACAAAGAAGGCAATAGCAATCTATTGTAAATAAGTACAAAATAATTTTTAAATTTGCTGTTGGAAGTAGATGTGCACACCTTTGCATGTGTAGACGCCAAAGGAGGCTGTCAGGTGTCCTGCTTTGTATTGCCTTACTGCTTTGAGAAAGGGTGTCCTGCTTTGTATTACCTTACTGTTTTGAGAAGGGGTGTCAGTGAGCTTCAGGTAGTCCGGCCACTCATCCTGTCTCTGCACCCCACACTGTTAGGGTTATAGGTGTATGCATAGTCATGTCAGCTTTTATTTTAAAAGTGAAACCTCAGAATTCGAACTCAGGTCCTCATGCTTGTGCAGCAGGCACTCTTACTCACTGATCCATCTCCCCAGCCCAATTGTTTTGACTGTGTAAGATTTTGTTGAAAGTGTAAAGAAGGCATGGTGGGATGGCTTGCCACCAAACCTGATGAACTGAGGCACATGCATGCAAAAACAGGTACACACATACATTAAATTTTATTTTAATATTTATGTGTATGAGTGTTTTTCCTGCATGTATGTAAGTGCACCTGTGTGCAGTGCCCTTCAAGGCCAGAAGATGGTGTCAGATCTTCTGTAACTTGAGTTATAAGTGGTTGTTAGTCTTCATGTGGGTGCTGGGAGCAGAGCCTGGCCCAGCTGAGCCATCTCTCCGGCTCCAAATGTAATTTTTTAAAAATACATGGCTGGGCGTGGTGGTGCACACCTTTAATCTTAGCACTCAGGGAGGCAGAGGCAGGCAGATCTTTGTGAGTTCAAGGCCAGCCTGGTCTACAGAGTGAGTTCCAGGACAGCTGGGGCTACAAGGAGACCCTGTCTCGAAAAGACCAAAAAAATAAAAAAACACAAAAAAGAAAATATTGAATATTTGCCAATAATTTAGTGTCTATCTGACTATCAACATAAATGACAGCTTTAAGACTCCATTATTAGGCTGGAGAGATGGCTCAGTGGTTGAGAGCACTGACTGCTCTTACAGAGGACCCGGGTTTGGTTCCCAGCCCCCACATGGTAGATAACAATTGTCCGAAACTCCAGTTCCAGGGGATCCGATGCCCTCTTCTGATCTCCATGGACAGTGCATGACACAGATGCACTTACATATATGCAAACAATATACCCGTACACATAAAAAAATCTATTATTTATAAATCAAGGCTTTTGTTTAATCTTTGTGTGGATTTGTATGAGTGCCACAGCATGCATATGGAAGTCAGGGGACCACTTCAGGTGTTAGTCCTTACCCTACACCCTTTTTTTTTTTTTTTTGTTTTTTTTCAACAAGGATCCCCTTTANCTTTTTGAGACAGGGTCTCCCTGTAGCCCCACCTGTCCTGGAACTCAATCTGTAGACCAGGCTGGCTTCGAACTCACAAAGATCCGCCTGCCTCTGCCTCCTGAGCACTAGGATTAAAGGCGTGTGCCACCATGCTCGGCTTCCACCCTTTTTGAGATGGGGTCTCTTGTTCTCTGCCTCTGCATACCCAAGATAGCTAGCCAGTGAGTTTTCTAGAATTCTCCTGTTTCTGTCTCCCATCTTGCCACAGGAGTGCTAGAATTATAGGCATGTGCTCTACTGTATCTAGCTTTACGTGAGTTCTGTGGCTCAAACTTGGGTCCTCACATTTGCCTGGCATGTACTGTACCCACTCAGCTAATCTTCCCATATTGGTAAATCTAGATTTGATAAATCTAGAAGTTGACCTTGAGCTAGGCGTGGTGGCACACGCTTTTAATCCCAGCACTCAGGAGGCACAGGCAGGTGAATCTCTGTGAGTTCAAGGCCAGCCTGGTCTACAGAGTGAGCTCCAGACCAGCTGAGACTAAAGGGAGATCCTGTCCATTGAGCTTGAAAGGCACTCCAGGTCTCTTTATTTCTGAGTTCCCAGCTTGACTGGAAAATAAATTCTTCATCAGAGATGAATGGTTATTTCCCTAGCAGCGTGAGACCAACCTACATGGACAGGCCCAGTACCACCAACCCCTATTTCCAGAATGGAGTCCTGGCTCTCAGAAAGTGTTTTGTTTCTTTTTCTTCAATGGAAGTCTGTCTTTTCCATGTTCTTGGGCATAGCGTGTGTGTCCCTTGTCTGTAGTGCAGCCGTCTCCCTTGCCTGCCACGCCTGGCCACTGGCCTCCGTTTCCAGTATCGTTTACCTGCACAATTCCATCCTAGTGATAGCTTGATAAATAGGGAAATGAAAGCACCTATTTATTTATTTATTTATTTATTTATTTATTTATTTATTTATTTATTTGAGACAGGGTCTCCCTGTAGCCCCAGCTGGCCAACTCACTTTGTAGACCAGGCTGGCCTTGAACTCACAGAGATCCACCTGCCTCTGCCTCCCTAGTGCTAGGATTAAAGGTGTGTGCCACCATGCCTAGCTTAAAGATGGTTCTTAGCCGCCATCTCATACTCTTGAGCAGGCTGAAAACACATGTACAGAGCAAGACTTCCCCTCACAAGCTACGGGCTGGGCTGGAGCCCATATGGTAGTACCATTCTCCTTGTGGTTTTGAAGATAAATTGCCAAAAATCTCTAAAATGCATTAATGGTTTTTCAACTACATTGCATTTACATGAATTTGGGTGTTTTCTGTTGAATCATAACTCTAAAATACAGTCTACAAAATTAATTTTAATAATATACTTGAACCTGGTGATGTATACTTGTATTCCCAGCACCTGGGGAGCTGGAGTTCAAGGATAGCCTGGGCTCCATAGTAGCACTATCACAACAAAACAAAACAAAAGAGTCACTATCCTGAATGAGAATGTCCCTCGTGGTACTGTTTTGGGAGGGCTTAGAAGGTGTGCCTTGCTGGAAAAAGCAGGTAAGGGGCAGGGCTAGAGAGTTCTTAAGCCTTGCTGATCTCCAGTTACTCTCTGCTTCCTATGTGAGCCTCTGCTTTCTGCTCCTGCTCTGGCCACTTCCTGCCACCATGCCTCCCTGCAATGATGTATTCTAATTCCCTCGGCCGTGGTGTTTTATCACAGCAACAGAGCAGTAACTAATACACTCACATTAAATACTACATAAAACTTTGTTTTATATTCTGTTTTATAAATAAGAATCTATTTTTGTCTTGTTTTCATCAAAGGCTTCTCAGTCTTGGATTTGAAAATTTTGTCAGAGTTGGGAGTGTTAGGAAGATTGCTAAGCCAATTTTACCTTTCAGGTAAGACTGTTGAATTCTTTTCTTTTCTTTTCTTTTCTTTTCTTTTCTTTTCTTTTCTTTTCTTTTCTTTTCTTTTCTTTTCTTTTCTTTTCTTTTTTTCTGCCCCTCCCTCCCCACCTCCCCCCTTCGCCTCCCCTTCCCCCTCCCTCCCCCACTCTCCCCTCCCTCCCCTCTCCCTCCCCTCCTCCCCTCTCCCTCCCCTTCCCTCCCTCCCATCCCCCTCCTCTTTTTTCTTTCTTTCTTCTTTCTTTCTTTCTTTTACTTTCTTTCTTTCTTTCTATCTTTCTTTTTGTCTTTTGGAGACAGGGTCTCCCTGTAGCCCCAGCTGTCCTGGAACTCACTCTGTAGACCAGGCTGGCCTGAATTCACAGAGATCTGCCTGCCTCTGCCTCCCGAGTACTAGGATTAAAGGCGTGTGCCACCATGCCCGGCACAAGACTGCTGAATTCTTTTTTTTTTTGGTCTTTTCAAGACAGGGTCTCTCTATTGCTCCAGCTGTCCTGGAACTCGCTCTGTAGACCAGGCTGGCCTAGAACTCACAAAGATCCGCCTGTCTCTGACGACTGCTGAATTCTTAATGTCACAGAATGTTCCAAGATAATGTGAAATTTTTAGATAATATTTACCTTAAAATTGGCCTTTGTGAAAAAGATAGCCTTAGTTTTATTTATTTTTTGTTAATAAATCGAATTCAAATTTCTTTTTATTTATTTATTTTATTTATTTCTGTATGTGTATGAATGTACTGTCTGCATGAAAGTCTGTGCACACGTGTCGTGCAATGCCGCGGAGGTCAGAAGAGGGTCTCAGATTCCCCTGGAACTGGAGTTCTCCTGGAATTGGAGTTAAAGACGGTTCTTGGCCGCCATGTGGGTGCTGGGGATCAAACCCGGGTCCTCTGTAAGAGCGGTCGGCGCTCTTAACCACCAGGCCATCTCTCCAGCCCCTCAAATTTCTAACATAGAAAATCTAATCCATTTTACTCTTTTGATATGGAAGAAACTAACTAAATAAGGAATACTCTTTTTTAATACTTTTTTTTTTAAGCTTGCATGCTGGCTCAGAAAATGAAAATGAACAATTAAAAGAACTCCATGCATTAATGAAAGAAAATCTGACTCCTATGGAAAGAGTGTATGTGAGAAGAAGTATTGAGCAACATAAACTGGGAACCAATAGAACCCTGCTAAAGCAGGTAAGGTGAAATTGTATCAGTTTGTTGCTTGAGAGCTTGTTTGGAGGTGCTGGCACAGGGGAGCACAACTAGTTGGATACCCTTAACAGAAGATTGATCCTCTTCTATCTTCCACTGAGCAGCCAGCTTTGAGAGGGAGGCACATGAGACCATGTGAGAAGAGGGAACACCTGCCTAGCCATCCAGATCAGTTCAGTCAACCCTGGTGATCAGTGGGGTAACAGATGTCAAAGCCAGATAGCCTTCAGATTCATCAGTTTCTGAATGTACATATTCTTTTCAGATTCTCTTTAAGGAAAAAGTATTTTCCTTAATGAAACTAGCTGTTATGATACCCTAGATTCAATAAAGTGTATACTTAAATATCTTTGGATAGTCCAACCAGTGAATATTTTTTTTCTTTTTTTTTTTTTTTTTTTTTGTGGCAAACCATTCTTCAAATTTGTGATGAATAGATTCTATTCCTCACATCTACACTATGCCTGCATCATTCTTTCCTCTTTTTCCTATATACATATCTTTTTAGAGACTTGAAGAAGAAGCTGAAGAGCTTTTTTTTTTTTTTTCTTTTCTTTTTCGTATTTTCGAGACAGGGTTTCCCTGTCCCCAGCTGTCCTGGAACTCGCTCTGTAGATCAGGCTGGCCTTGAACTCACAAATATCCGCCTGCCTCTGCCTCCTGAGTGCTAGGATTAAAGGCGTGCACCACCACACCCGGCAGAAGCTTAAGAGCTTTTAATAAACTCCTGACAACCTAGTGAAATTAGTTGTATCCTAGGAGAAATAGAGAGAGAAAACCTGTTATCCTGGGCAGAATTACCAAATTGAAATTTGTCTTTGGTGCTCTTGGAGAAAGCTGAACCTTTCAAGGGTCTGTCTGTGCCCAAGAATTCCAGTTGTACAACACTTATTTCCAGACCTGGGCACCAGTTGTGGCCACACAGGCTGTAATAAGAAGCACTATTCCCTTGATGAAGGGTGCCAGCTAGTAGTATTAGAAATTCCCTGAGGACTTGAAACTAACTTCCTGTAATCAGAGTTATAGAGTTTATTCTGTATTGCTTCTCCTCTATGAGAGGGGTTGTGCTGAATTGGGTTGTTGTACTCAGAGAATATAAATGGCTACTTAGGTTAATTACTTACTTGACATAATAATGAGATGTAACAGTAATTGCTATTTGGGGGATAATTTTATAAATGAAAGCCCAGTTACAATAATCTATTGCTTAATAGTATTACCAAATCACAATGAAACTATTTTGAAGAAAATAATTTTTTTTAACTTTTTGTGAACAAATGCTTAATCCAGTCATGCAATCATACCTGACACTCACTCCTCAGTATCCTGAGTTTGCAATACAACTTTTTAAAATGCTTCAGAGTGCACAGAGCTTAGATCAGGGACTTCCCAGGACCACCTGAAGCACAGATAGGAGCCGGGCGCTTCAGCCAGGCAGATTGTTGGATAATTCTATCTCTGGGTTGTTGGATAATTGTTTCATTGGTTTCTTGGATAATTAAATCATTGTCTTGTATGGCTGTGGGGGGCGGAGTCGCCCTGCTAGCTGGTATAAAAGGTGGGCCTGTTGCCAATGTGAGACTTGAGTGCACAGAGCTTAGATCGGGGACTTCTCAGGACCACCTGAAGCACAGAGTAAGCCCGAATATGCCCCCCCCAACCAGAATTGCTGAGGGAGTGTCCAAGTGGATTTTTTTTTTGGAGAACCTTCAGAACAGAAAGGGAAGAATGAGGTAGACTTCCAATATATAAACAAAATTGAAAGCCTGAAACCTAGAAAGTCAACACTCCATAAACAAGGAGAGAGGGAAAAAAAAAGGCATCTGAAGGAGGCAAGCAAAGCAAGCCTTCAACACAGTGAAGAGGCATTTGTGATTCAAGTCGGAATATAGGCAAAAAGGGAAACCCACATGCCAGGGACACTACAAAGGGACAACATGGGAAAGGTGCAGGATAATTCCACACCAAGCTCTACCAACCCTGTGGGAGATTCCTACAGTGGGATCCCCCGGGGGGTGACCTAGGACACAGATCTTAGAGGAACAATTGCAGACATACTCAAAGAAGTCAAAGAATATAAAGAACAAGTCAGAGAACTAAGAAGAGAGAATGAAAAACTCAGTAAGGACCTAGAGGGAGACAATGACAAACTTCGGAAAGAACTAAAGGGAGAGAATGACAAACTGNGTGTAGGCCAGGCCGGCCTCAGTCTCACAGATCCGCCGTGGAACCTGCTGTGTAGGCCAGGCCGGCCTCAGTCTCACAGATCCGCCGTGGAACCTGCTGTGTAGGCCAGGCCGGCCTCAGTCTCACAGATCCGCCGTGGAACCTGCTGTGTAGGCCAGGCCGGCCTCAGTCTCACAGATCCGCCGTGGAACCTGCTGTGTAGGCCAGGCCGGCCTCAGTCTCACAGATCCGCCGTGGAACCTGCTGTGTAGGCCAGGCCGGCCTCAGTCTCACAGATCCGCCGTGGAACCTGCTGTGTAGGCCAGGCCGGCCTCAGTCTCACAGATCCGCCGTGGAACCTGCTGTGTAGGCCAGGCCGGCCTCAGTCTCACAGATCCGCCGTGGAACCTGCTGTGTAGGCCAGGCCGGCCTCAGTCTCACAGATCCGCCGTGGAACCTGCTGTGTAGGCCAGGCCGGCCTCAGTCTCACAGATCCGCCGTGGAACCTGCTGTGTAGGCCAGGCCGGCCTCAGTCTCACAGATCCGCCGTGGAACCTGCTGTGTAGGCCAGGCCGGCCTCAGTCTCACAGATCCGCCGTGGAACCTGCTGTGTAGGCCAGGCCGGCCTCAGTCTCACAGATCCGCCGTGGAACCTGCTGTGTAGGCCAGGCCGGCCTCAGTCTCACAGATCCGCCGTGGAACCTGCTGTGTAGGCCAGGCCGGCCTCAGTCTCACAGATCCGCCGTGGAACCTGCTGTGTAGGCCAGGCCGGCCTCAGTCTCACAGATCCGCCGTGGAACCTGCTGTGTAGGCCAGGCCGGCCTCAGTCTCACAGATCCGCCGTGGAACCTGCTGTGTAGGCCAGGCCGGCCTCAGTCTCACAGATCCGCCGTGGAACCTGCTGTGTAGGCCAGGCCGGCCTCAGTCTCACAGATCCGCCGTGGAACCTGCTGTGTAGGCCAGGCCGGCCTCAGTCTCACAGATCCGCCGTGGAACCTGCTGTGTAGGCCAGGCCGGCCTCAGTCTCACAGATCCGCCGTGGAACCTGCTGTGTAGGCCAGGCCGGCCTCAGTCTCACAGATCCGCCGTGGAACCTGCTGTGTAGGCCAGGCCGGCCTCAGTCTCACAGATCCGCCGTGGAACCTGCTGTGTAGGCCAGGCCGGCCTCAGTCTCACAGATCCGCCGTGGAACCTGCTGTGTAGGCCAGGCCGGCCTCAGTCTCACAGATCCGCCGTGGAACCTGCTGTGTAGGCCAGGCCGGCCTCAGTCTCACAGATCCGCCGTGGAACCTGCTGTGTAGGCCAGGCCGGCCTCAGTCTCACAGATCCGCCGTGGAACCTGCTGTGTAGGCCAGGCCGGCCTCAGTCTCACAGATCCGCCGTGGAACCTGCTGTGTAGGCCAGGCCGGCCTCAGTCTCACAGATCCGCCGTGGAACCTGCTGTGTAGGCCAGGCCGGCCTCAGTCTCACAGATCCGCCGTGGAACCTGCTGTGTAGGCCAGGCCGGCCTCAGTCTCACAGATCCGCCGTGGAACCTGCTGTGTAGGCCAGGCCGGCCTCAGTCTCACAGATCCGCCGTGGAACCTGCTGTGTAGGCCAGGCCGGCCTCAGTCTCACAGATCCGCCGTGGAACCTGCTGTGTAGGCCAGGCCGGCCTCAGTCTCACAGATCCGCCGTGGAACCTGCTGTGTAGGCCAGGCCGGCCTCAGTCTCACAGATCCGCCGTGGAACCTGCTGTGTAGGCCAGGCCGGCCTCAGTCTCACAGATCCGCCGTGGAACCTGCTGTGTAGGCCAGGCCGGCCTCAGTCTCACAGATCCGCCGTGGAACCTGCTGTGTAGGCCAGGCCGGCCTCAGTCTCACAGATCCGCCGTGGAACCTGCTGTGTAGGCCAGGCCGGCCTCAGTCTCACAGATCCGCCGTGGAACCTGCTGTGTAGGCCAGGCCGGCCTCAGTCTCACAGATCCGCCGTGGAACCTGCTGTGTAGGCCAGGCCGGCCTCAGTCTCACAGATCCGCCGTGGAACCTGCTGTGTAGGCCAGGCCGGCCTCAGTCTCACAGATCCGCCGTGGAACCTGCTGTGTAGGCCAGGCCGGCCTCAGTCTCACAGATCCGCCGTGGAACCTGCTGTGTAGGCCAGGCCGGCCTCAGTCTCACAGATCCGCCGTGGAACCTGCTGTGTAGGCCAGGCCGGCCTCAGTCTCACAGATCCGCCGTGGAACCTGCTGTGTAGGCCAGGCCGGCCTCAGTCTCACAGATCCGCCGTGGAACCTGCTGTGTAGGCCAGGCCGGCCTCAGTCTCACAGATCCGCCGTGGAACCTGCTGTGTAGGCCAGGCCGGCCTCAGTCTCACAGATCCGCCGTGGAACCTGCTGTGTAGGCCAGGCCGGCCTCAGTCTCACAGATCCGCCGTGGAACCTGCTGTGTAGGCCAGGCCGGCCTCAGTCTCACAGATCCGCCGTGGAACCTGCTGTGTAGGCCAGGCCGGCCTCAGTCTCACAGATCCGCCGTGGAACCTGCTGTGTAGGCCAGGCCGGCCTCAGTCTCACAGATCCGCCGTGGAACCTGCTGTGTAGGCCAGGCCGGCCTCAGTCTCACAGATCCGCCGTGGAACCTGCTGTGTAGGCCAGGCCGGCCTCAGTCTCACAGATCCGCCGTGGAACCTGCTGTGTAGGCCAGGCCGGCCTCAGTCTCACAGATCCGCCGTGGAACCTGCTGTGTAGGCCAGGCCGGCCTCAGTCTCACAGATCCGCCGTGGAACCTGCTGTGTAGGCCAGGCCGGCCTCAGTCTCACAGATCCGCCGTGGAACCTGCTGTGTAGGCCAGGCCGGCCTCAGTCTCACAGATCCGCCGTGGAACCTGCTGTGTAGGCCAGGCCGGCCTCAGTCTCACAGATCCGCCGTGGAACCTGCTGTGTAGGCCAGGCCGGCCTCAGTCTCACAGATCCGCCGTGGAACCTGCTGTGTAGGCCAGGCCGGCCTCAGTCTCACAGATCCGCCGTGGAACCTGCTGTGTAGGCCAGGCCGGCCTCAGTCTCACAGATCCGCCGTGGAACCTGCTGTGTAGGCCAGGCCGGCCTCAGTCTCACAGATCCGCCGTGGAACCTGCTGTGTAGGCCAGGCCGGCCTCAGTCTCACAGATCCGCCGTGGAACCTGCTGTGTAGGCCAGGCCGGCCTCAGTCTCACAGATCCGCCGTGGAACCTGCTGTGTAGGCCAGGCCGGCCTCAGTCTCACAGATCCGCCGTGGAACCTGCTGTGTAGGCCAGGCCGGCCTCAGTCTCACAGATCCGCCGTGGAACCTGCTGTGTAGGCCAGGCCGGCCTCAGTCTCACAGATCCGCCGTGGAACCTGCTGTGTAGGCCAGGCCGGCCTCAGTCTCACAGATCCGCCGTGGAACCTGCTGTGTAGGCCAGGCCGGCCTCAGTCTCACAGATCCGCCGTGGAACCTGCTGTGTAGGCCAGGCCGGCCTCAGTCTCACAGATCCGCCGTGGAACCTGCTGTGTAGGCCAGGCCGGCCTCAGTCTCACAGATCCGCCGTGGAACCTGCTGTGTAGGCCAGGCCGGCCTCAGTCTCACAGATCCGCCGTGGAACCTGCTGTGTAGGCCAGGCCGGCCTCAGTCTCACAGATCCGCCGTGGAACCTGCTGTGTAGGCCAGGCCGGCCTCAGTCTCACAGATCCGCCGTGGAACCTGCTGTGTAGGCCAGGCCGGCCTCAGTCTCACAGATCCGCCGTGGAACCTGCTGTGTAGGCCAGGCCGGCCTCAGTCTCACAGATCCGCCGTGGAACCTGCTGTGTAGGCCAGGCCGGCCTCAGTCTCACAGATCCGCCGTGGAACCTGCTGTGTAGGCCAGGCCGGCCTCAGTCTCACAGATCCGCCGTGGAACCTGCTGTGTAGGCCAGGCCGGCCTCAGTCTCACAGATCCGCCGTGGAACCTGCTGTGTAGGCCAGGCCGGCCTCAGTCTCACAGATCCGCCGTGGAACCTGCTGTGTAGGCCAGGCCGGCCTCAGCCTCACAGATCCGCCGTGGAACCTGCTGTGTAGGCCAGGCCGGCCTCAGCCTCACAGATCCGCCGTCACTTCCAGCTCTTGTTTTTATTTTAGATGAAAGAAAAATGAGTGCTTAACTGATACAGAGCTATTGTGTGTGATGAATATAAGAAAATTATGTGTTTACACTTTTTCTTAGGATCTATGAAGGCAACAGGTATTTTTTTTTGCAACAGTTAATTTAAAAATCTTATTTTTTATGGACTGGAGAGATGGCCTAGTGGTTAAGAGCACCTACTGCTCTTGTAGAGGACCCGGGTTCGATCCCCAGCACCCACATGGCAGATGAAAACCGTCTTTAACTCCAATTCCAGGGGAATCCGACACCCTCTTCTGACCTCCACGGCATTGCACAACACGGGTACACAAACCTACATGCAGACAGTTCATTCATACACATACGAGAATAAATAAAAAATAAAAAATAAAAACAACCTTATTTTTGCATGGCATAGTGGCCCATACCTTTTATTCCAGCACTGGGGAGGCAGAGGCAGGTCTCTTGAGTTCAAGGCCAGCCTAGTTTATATTGTAGTGAGGCTCTTTCTCAGAAAAAAGAAAAAAAAAAAAAATGAAACCCTATTTTGTCAGTTACATTTGTTGAAAAAAAAAAGATTTGACTGTTCTTGCTATGGAGAGGTATATTTATACTAAAGATATTATATTACTACAAAGGAATAGTGACATGGATAATTTAAAATATTTTATTATTTTTAATTTTATTTTATATGTATGAGTGCATTGCCTGTCTGTATGTAAATGCACACGTGTCATACAATGCCCCTGAAGGTCAGAAGAGGGCATCAGATTCCCCAAGAACTGGAGTTGAGTCTGTGCTGGGAATTGAACCTAGCTCAACTGCAAGAGCAGCCAGTGCTCCTTACAGCTTTCCAGCCCCCTAAATACACATATCATTTATGTATGTTTACACAAAGGGTATTTTTGGTTTTTTTGTTTGTTTGTTTTTAAATTTTTTTAATTAATTTTATTTATTTTTGTATGTGTATGAATGTACTGTCTGCATGTAAGTTTGTGCACCNTATTCCAAGCAAATGGTACCAAAAAGAAAGCAGGAGTTGCTATTTTAATATGAGACAAAATAGACTTCAAAGAAAAAGAAATCAGAAGAGACAAAGAGGGCCATTACATCTTTATCAAAGGAACAACTGACCAGGAAGATTTCACAATCATGAATATATATGCACCAAACTGGTGCACCAAACTTTATAAAAACAATTCTCCAGGACCACAAGGCACAGATTAATCCCAGGCACAGACTAACCCCAGCACACTCATAGTAGGGGACTTCAATACCCCACTGAGTCAGCCGGACAAAGAATAAACAGAGAGACATCTGAACTGAATGATAACGATACACCAAATGGACCGCACGGACAGCTACCGAATATTCCACCCAAATACCAGAGAATACACTTTCTACTCAGCACCCCACAGAACATTCTCGAAAATGGACCACATACTGGGGCACAGAAAAAAACCTCTACAAATATAAAAAGATTGAAATAATTTCATGCATTCTATCAGACCACAATGCAATAAAGCTCAATATTCAAAACCAGGATAAGCCCTACTATCTACAAGAACATGTGGACACTAAACAACACTCTCCTGAATAATAAATGGGTCAAGGAAGAAATAAAGAAAAAAAATAAAAGCATTCCTGGAACTGAATGACAATGATAATTGTGCTGGATAGCTTTAGTGTCAACTTGACACACCTGGGTTGAAGGAGCCTCAATTGGAGAATTGGCTCCATTGGACTGGCCTGAGGCCACATCTGTGGAGTATTGTCTTGATTGTTGAGCAATGTGGGGAGGGCCCAGCCCACTATGGGTGGTGCCACCCTGGGCAGGTTGTTGTGTACTGTATAAGAGGGCAGGCTGGGCATGGGCCAGGGGAGCAAGCCAGTGAACAGCATTCCTCCATGGCCTGTGCTTCATCTCCTGCCTCCAGGTTCCAGCCCGAGTTCCTGCTTTG
>VZQC01004283.1:1706055-1764749 GCA_009823505.1 Rhizomys pruinosus | reverse complement strand
AAAAAAAAAAAAAAAAATGTACCTTTTGTTCTTCTTGGTGACCTTATAGTTAAAGTAGCTTATATCTTAAGGTTTTCATTTTATATGTGGAAATAATGAAAATATAGAATAAAAATGACTGGTAATTTCTGATTAGCAGGAAGTAAGTTAGGTCTAATTTGACTTCTGACTTTAGCCTTTAAGTTCTTGTATGAAACACTTGCACACTTGTAGGAAACACTTGTATGAAGCCGCAGCAACAAAGCACCTCTTGCTCGTTCTTCTCAAAGCTGTTTATTCAGGCAGGCAGGTCTTGTCAGAACGGTTTATTCAAGCACATCTTTTCTCCTTCTCCAAGCTTCTCCCTCTAAGCCTCAGGCAAGCAAGCTTCTCTCTCAGACTAGAAAGGAGAGAGAGAGTATGTGTCCCTCTATCTAGAAAGTCCCTCTATTTATCCACCTTCCCAGCCCGGGTTGCGTGGCCTTAGTCTATTGGTATCATCTGGTCTGATCTTGTATACAGGGTGCACCTGCACAGCTCAAACGGTGAGCGTGGCTTTACTTTGAGGTAGGAGGGAATCAGGTGTTAATCATAAGCTAAAGTCTCAGGTGCCATCCTGGGACCCTCGCCACACCTGCTCTCCACAAGTTCTTAGTAAATGAATTCTTGTTTTGTTTTTTTTTAATAGGTGTTACTTAATGATACTTTTCTGTTTGTGTGGGTATAGTAGCTCACAGCTGTAATTAAAACACTCAGGAGGGAGGTATGAGGTTGAAGCCTAGCCTGGGCTACATAATACATTCCAAGCCAGCCTGGTCTACAGAGTGCAACTCGACTCAAAAATACAATTTTTTTTTATCTAGTTTATGTTTTTATTTATTTTTATTATTATTTATACATACAATTTTTTTTATCAAATCTAGACCCGTGTCCCCCCCCATACCCCCCCACCCCTCCAGAGCTCATGCATTCTGCCAAACATAAAAATACATTTTTTAAAATAAAGGTTCAAGTTGTTGGCATCACCTGCGCAGCCTGCCCATTCCCGTGCATGAATGAGCTGAAGTTCCCTTTGGTTGTACTGGATGAATGCAGTCAGATGACGGAGCCGGCTGCACTCCTTCCCATTGCAAGGTAATGAAGCGGCTTCTCGCAGAGGACTCACAGTCACGGGTGCTAACCACATTTTCTCACTTCCACCACAATACCTGTCAGATTGGCATTTCAACTACTAACATTTTTTTAACTTTATATTTTTTAAAAAATATTATTTTTATGTGTCTGAGTGTATTGTCTGCACATATGTAAGTGCACCTGTGTCATGTAGTGCCCACAGAGGTCAGAAGATGGGGTAAGATCACCTGGAACTGGAGGTACGGATGGGCTAGCTGCTGTGTGGGTGCTCGAAACTGAACCCAGGTCCTCTGCAAGTGCAGTCAGTGCTCTTAACCACTGAGCCATCTTTCCAGCCCCACCAACATTATTTTGTAGATAGTAGAGAAGGAAACATTTTGTTTTTTGTCTTTTTGAGAAGGGTCTCCCTTTAGTCCCAGCTGGCCTGGAACTCCCTGTGTAGACCAGGCTAGCCTTAAACTCACAGAGATCTGCCTGCCTTTGTCTCCCAAGTGCTGGGATTAAAGGCGTGCACCACCACACCTGGCAGAGGGAAACTTTTTTTAGTGAATATATTGAAATTTTTTCTGATAACAGTTTAGGCATTTGAATCACATAGTCCTTAAAGCCATAGAGCACTTCTATGAATTTCTCAGATTTTTACAGCCACAGTAGTAATTTGTGATTCCATTGGACATGTCCTCTAGTTGCCTTACTTTGTTATAATTTGAGACTTAGGTTCTGAAAGTATTTTTAGTTTATGAATAAAGTATATAAAGAAAATCAAGTTGGAAATGAAAATTAGTTCCCAGAAAATCTTCTAACCTGTTCTAGTCACCAGAAAATTGCACTTCTAAAGCATCTTTGTGGGGTTAGGATATAGTTCAACGGGTAGAGCATGTGTTTAGCATATGTAGTACTATGAGAAGTAAAATAAAATAGAACCTCTTATAGAGGAGTGCTAGAGGAAGTGATAAGAGTATCAAATGAAGATTTAGTAGACCTCGATCACTCCCTGGTTGATAAGAAAGTAATATAGTCAGGCTTTGCCTGGGACTTGTTAGGTTCCTGAAACATGAGGTTTTCCATTCTAACTGGGATAGACCTGGGCACCCAGAATGATTTCGTCACTCTTCCAGCAGCCAGGGTTTGCAGGCCAATGAGGGCCTGGGTGGAGGCAGAGGGGAAATGCTGCTGTATTCTAAACACATTGTATACTTCATTTGATCCTTAGATCAGCCATGCATGGTGTTACTACCTCCAGGTTAGAAGTTGGGCATGGTGGCACATGCTTTCTTAATCCTAGCACTCTGGTGGTAGGTGGATCTCTGTGAGTTTGGGGTTACCCATGTCCTCTTAGAGAATTGCAGGCCAGCCAGGGCTACAGTCTCCAAAGAAAGAGGAGAGGAGGGGAGAGGAGAGGAGGGGAAGGGAGAAGAGAGGAGGGGAGGGGAGGAGGAGAGGAGGGGAGGAGAGGAGGAGAGGAGGAGAGGAGGAGAGGAGGGGAGGAGAGGAGAAGAGAAAAGTCAAGTCCTCTGGGAGAGATGGTTTAGCAGTTAAGTGCTCTAGTTACAACTGGCCTGGACCTCACATGTAGACTAGGCTAGCCTCAGTCTCACAGAGATCAACCTGCCTCTGCCTCCCATGTGCTAGGATTAAAGGTGTGTGCCACCATGCATGGCTTTCACCTTATCTTTTGAGAGAGGCGCTCTCACTGGATTCAGTGAGACTGCTCAGTGAGTTCCTTAGATCCTGCCATCTCCTTACCCCAGCACTGGGATTATAGATGTGTGCTGATGTTGCTGTGGCCAGGTTTTACATGGATACCAGGGATCTGAACTCAGGCCCTCATGTTTGCAAAGCAAGCACTTTACTCACTGAGCTATCTCTCTAGCCCCAAAGATTCTTTGATGCATAACATTTCAAACCCTTTAATAATGATTATTGGCACGATTGAAACTTGTGAGTCCTCAGCATACTTCCTGGATTTGAATTCTTGTCATTTTGTAAAGTCCAAAAAATGGTGCTGTACCTTTGCTTGTTGTTTAGATTACGTTTTGAATTTTCCTTTTCAGGTTTGAGTGTGAAAAGTTAATTCTTGTTGGAGACCCCAAACAGCTCCCTCCTACAATTCAGGGTTCTGATGCAGCTCACGAAAATGGATTGGAACAAACTCTTTTTGATCGGCTTTGCTTAATGGTACATACTACAAAATACTTAGAGTTGTTATTATTGATTGGATACTGTGTGGACTGATAAAGAAATGAAAATACTGAACCTTATCCTTACTCTTAAAGACTTTATAATTGGAGTTCTTCAGAAAGTATTCATCTTGACCAGATGTGGTGGTGCACATTGAGGCCAACCTGGTCTAGATAGTGAGTTCCAGGTCAGCTGAGGCTACAGGGAGATACTCATCATAAAGATAGCTACTCCTGAGGGCTGGAGAGATGGCTCAGGGGTTAAGAGCACTGGTTGTTCTTACAGAAGACCCAGGTTCAAATCCCAGCACCCACATGGCAGCTAACAACTGTCTGTAACTCCATTTCCAGGGGATCTAACACCCTCTCTGTCCTCTTCAGGCATTGCATGATACACATGAAATTAAATAAATAAATAAATAAATAAATAAATAAATAAATAAATAAAAATTAAAAAAAAAGATAGATACTCCTGTTATTTTACATTCCTTTATAAACAGAACTGCTTCCTTGTGTACTTCAGCATTAGGTAATAATTGCTTTTTGCTTTAAAACCTATGAAACCTGTAATGCTTCTGTTATCCAAGAGAATTCTGTTTCACACTTCTAGACATGAAAAAATTATTAATATATCTTAAAATACAAATGAAATTCAAGTAATATATTACCATTTTAAGGTGAACAGCTACGTGGAAATTCATTACTATGTTACCTCTAGTTATAATTTTTTCCAATTAAAAATCAATTTTTCTATAAAAAGAAAAACAAAATTTTATATAAAATTTTTATTTGTTAGCATGTTAAAAACCAGGTTTTATTGTCACATTTTCATTCATATATATATATATATATATATATATATATATCATTCCCCTTGGTTCTTTTTTTTTTTTTAATCCACCGTGTGGGTGCAGGGAATCGAACCTGGGTCCTCTGCAAGAGCAGTCGGTGCTCTTAACCACTGAGCCATCTCTCCAGCCCCCCCTTGTTCTTATTCTCACCCCCCAGTGCCAACCTCCCCCTCCCATTCCTAGTCCTTCCCATAGTTTCCCTTCTGCTTTCATGATATATATTCCATTACCTTCTTCTTTCTCCTTTCCTGTTCACTTTAAATATTTTCTACTTTCATGTCTTACATATGTATGTGTGTGTATGCACCGTTATTTTAAATTTTATTTTACCATCTGTATTTGTATGTCTGTGTGTGCACAAGTGTATTTCTGTTTGTCACAGTACATGTGTGGAGATCAGAGGACAATTTTAGGCTTTAGTTCTTTCCTTCCATTATGGTTCTGGGGATTGAACTCTGGTCATCAGGCTTACACGGCAGGTGCTTTTATTCACTGAGCCATCTCGCCAGCCCCATGATTTTTTATTGATTTATCTGTTGATAAATATTTAAGCAGGTTCCATATCTTGGCCATTGTGAATAGTGGTGCATAAGTAAACATGGATGTACGAATATTTCTAGTGTACTGACTTAGAATCCTTTAGCTGTAACCCAGAGATGACATAGCTGGGTTATATGGTAGTTATATTTTTAGTTTTGGGGGAACCTCACTGATTATACTTGCTGCATCAGTTTACTCTCCTACCAATGGTGTACAGAGTTTCTCTATTTATTTATTTATTTATTTATTTATTTATTTATTTTTATTCTTATATGTGTATGAATGTGCTGTCTGCATGTAGGTTTGTGCACCCGTGTCGTGCAATGCCACGGAGGTCAGAAGAGGGCATCAGATTCTCCTGGAACTGGAGTTAAAGATGGTTCTCAACCGCCATGTGGGTGCTGGGGATCCAACCTGGGTCCTCTGCAAGAGCAGTTGGTGCTCTTAACCACTAGGCCATCTCTCCAGCCCCTTTATTTATTTTTTATGTGTATGAGTATATTGTCTGCATGTGTGTAAGTGCACCCATGCCATGTAATGTCCACAGACATCAGAAAAAAATGTTGAGTTCCTCAGAACTGGAGTTACGGATGGTTGTTAGCCACAATGTTGATGCTAGGAATCGAACCTGGATCCTCTGCAAGAGTAGTCAGTGCTCTTAACTGCTGAGCCATCTGTTCATATTGACCATCCGAGATAGAATCTCAAAACAGTTTTAATTTGCATTTCCCTGATGGCAAAAGACATTGAACAGTTAATTTTTTAAAAGATATTTATTTATGGGGGAGGACTGGGGACACATGTACCATGGTGCACATGTGGAGGTCAGAGCAACTTGTAAGAGTTCTCTCTTTCCACCATATGGGTTCCAGGGATTGAACTCAGATCTTGATAGCCAGCACCTTTAGCTATTGAGCCATCTCACCCGAAGGATTTTGACCAATTTGAAAAGTATTAACCAGGTGTAATTCTTCCTTTGAGAACTGTCTAGTCACTTAACTATTCCATTAATTAATTGGACTGATAACTGGGTTTTACTTTGAGATCTCTGTAGATTCTAGATATTAATCCCTATCAGATGTGTATTTGGCAAAGATTTTCTCCCATTCTACAGGCTCTCTCTTCATTCTATTGTTTTTACTTTGCTTTGCAGAAACTTTTAAATTTCATGCAATTCTATTTGTCAGTTATTTGAGATTATTTCATGTGCTGTTTGAATCCTCTTTAGAAATTCTTTCCCATGGGGCTGGAGAGATGGCTTGATGGTTGAGAGCACTGGCTGCTCTTGTAGAGGACATGGGTTCAATTCCCAGCACCCACGTGGCAGCTAACAGCCATCCATAACTCCAGTTCCAGGGATCTGACACCCTCTTTGGACCTCTGCAGGCATTTATACACATGCAGTCAGTACACTAATACACATAAAACAAAAATTTTTTTAAATTAATTAAAAAAAAGGAATTCTTGCCCATGTTTCTATATATTGAAGAATCTTACCAGCATTTCCTCCAGCAGTTGCAATTTCAGGTTTTATGCAAAGGTCTTTGTTCCACTTTGGATTGGTTTTTGTGTAGGTTAAGAGAGATAGCTCCAGCTTCATGTTTCTACAGTTAATATCCAGTTTCCCAGCACCATTACAGAAGAAGCTGGCTTTTAAATATAGGTGTTTTCAGAGCCGGTTGTGGTGGTGTACTCCTTTAATCCCAGCAGAGGGATTACACAGGGAGGCAGAGGCAGGCAGATCTCTGAGTTCAAAGCCAGCTTGGTCTAAATACTAAGTTCCAAAACAGCTGGAACTACAGGGGGACCTTGTCTCAAAAAGACAAAAACAAAAGGTGTTTTCCCTGGGTATGGTGGTTCATGGCCTTAATCCCTGACTTCGGGAGGCAGAGGCAGATGAATCTCTGCAAGATCAAGGCCAGCCTCATCCACTTAGTGACTTCAAGAGGGCTGGGACTAGGGAGACCCTGTCAAAACAACCACAAGTATGTGTTTTGATACCTTTGTCACAGAATATGTGGTTATGTGGATGGAGCTTTGTGGATTTCCTTTTGGGTGCTCTGTTATGTTCTACTGGGGTGTGTGTGTGTGTGTGTGTGTGTGTGTGTATGTGTGTGTGTGTGTGCGCGTGTGTGTGTGTGTGTGTGTTTGTGTGTATGTCTGTGTCTATTATTATTGTGCAATTTTTGTTACAGTGGCTCTCTTTAAGATCAGGATTGTGTTATTGATTTTCTGCTTAGGATTGTTTTAGGTTTTTGTTGTCGTTGTTTGTTTGTTTGTTTTTGAGACAGGGTCTCCCTTTAGTCCCAGCTGGCCTGGAGCTTGATATGTAGACCTGGCTGGCCTTGAACTCACAGAGATCCGCCTGCCTCTGCCTCCTGAGTGCTGGGATTAAAGGCGTGTGCCATCACGCCCAGCCATTTATTGTCTTTTTTGAGATAAGGTTTCATGAAGCTCAGGCTACTTGGAACTCCCTAGTGTGAACCCCCTCAGTAGCTTCCAAGAGGCTAGGAGAATGCTGTGTAGGTGAGCAGCCTTGGGGAGCTAGGCTAGGAACAGGACAGGACTAAACCTGGGTGAATTGAATAAACCTGGGAGGGAATTAATAAAACTAGATTTTATTATAATATTTGTGGTCTGGATTCCTTTGGACATAGCACATGCTAATCCATGCTCACGGCAGTCATGATGTGGTTTTCCTAATGTAGCTAGATTTAGTTTACAAATATTTTATTGAGGATTTTTGGTGTAATCTTTCCCTGTGGTGATCTCACTTATTTTCTGTATGATGGTAAAGCTTTCTTTGTATCAAAGCTTTGTTTGCCTCCAAATTAAACCTCATACTCATTTAGTAGTTACACCCTCCTTCCTCCAGCTCTGGCAACTATTAATCTGCTTTCTGTCCATGTGGATTTATCTGTTTTGTATTTTTCATCTTAATCCAGTCGTACAATATATGGCTTTTGTGTCTTTTACATAGCACATATGTAAGGTTTATCATGTTGTAGATCAGTACTATATTATGTCATTTCATTATTTTATTTACTATTTTTGTTTTATATGTATGAGTGTATTGTCTACATGTATTTGTAAGTACACCATGTCATGCAATGCCCGCAGAGGTCAGAAGAGGGCTTTGGATCCCCTGGAACTGGAGTTTAGCTGCCATGTAGGTCCTGGGATTTGAACCCAGGAGGACCTTTACAGCAGTCAATGCTCTTAACTGCTGAGCCATTTCTCTAGCCCCCTCGTTCATTTATTTTTGAGACTGAGCCTCACTTTGCAGCCCCTTTGGGCTTGGAATTCATTATGTAGACCAGGCTGGCCTTAAAGTCACAGAGGTCCGTCTATTGCTGTCTCTGCCTCCAGAGTGCTGGGATTAAAGGTGTGCACTGCTCCACCTGCCTTAATTTTTTTTTTTTTTAATTTATTGGTGTGCTTGTGGTGGTGACAGTGCACACATAGTACTGTACTCATGTGGAGGTCAGTGGACACTTGCACGAGTTGATTCTTTCTATCTACCACCATACCAAGTGACTTAACTAAGGTCATCAGGCTTGGTAGCAAGTGCCTTTACCCATCTTGCTGACCCTACTATGCCATTCTTAACATATTCCAAAAGAACAATTAAAAATTTAATAAGAGAAAAATGTTTGTGATACCCTCCTTTGGCCACTGAGGGCACCAGGCATGCATGTGGTTCGCTTACATACATGCAACCAAAATACTCATAGTCATACTCAAATCTAAAATGTGTCTTTAGCAAACAAAGTACATTTCTATTTAGGGGAATTTATTTATTTGTTATTTTTCAGAGGGCTCTCATTGTGTGGCCCAGCCAGTTCTGGAACTTACAGCAATCTTCTGGCCTCAACCTTAGTACTGAGATTACAGGCCTGTGTTACCACATTCAGTTAACTGGGGGAAATTTTGAAAAGACAAGTAAATAGGAAACTATTCACAGAGTTGAATAGTTTCAGGTGGTTAAAGTCAATGAACTTGAGTTATTTAGACAATTCTCAAAAATACAGTGTGACGGTTCCTCAGAAAACTAAAAATAGAACTATCCTGGGATTCTGCACCATTCCTGGGTATGTACCCAATGGAATCCACAGAGATACCTGTACATCCATGTTTATTTAAGACTGTATTCCTGATAGTTAAGATAGGGAATCAGGCTACATACCTTTTAACTGACGAAAATGGAGTTTATGTAGGAAATGGCTTTTTAGCCATAAAGAATGAAATGTTATTTGCATGAAACTGGTTAGAACTGGAGATCATTATGCTACATGAAATAAGCCAGACTTAGAAATAGAAATACCACATTTTGTCTCATGTGGGATCTACATTTATATGTATATAAATATGTATATATATGTGAATTAATTGCATGAAAGTAAAAAGGGTACTGAGTGGAGGAGGGAAATACCTAAAGAAAGAGGAGAGGGAATGTGGGGGGAGACAAAATAGGACATGTTTTGTCTCATGCAGAATGTATATATGCATGGGCACACATGCATGACATGAAGGCGGAGGGAGGGGAAGGGGGTAGAAAGAGGACCAGCAAGAAGGGGAGAGGGGGGGAAGGGCAGTTTAGGGGCAGTTCATGGGCAAAGCTCAACAATATATATGTATTAAAATGTCATAATAAAACCTATTACCTTATATGCTAACTGAAAAATTGTTTTAAAAGAAGGAAGGTCCTGCCTGGCGTGGTGGCGTACGCCTTTAATCCCAGCACTCGGGAGGCAGAGATAGGTGGATCTCTGTGGGTTCAAGGCCAGCCTGGTCTACAGAGCAAGCTCCAGGACACCTGGTACTAAAAGGGAGACCCTGTCTCAAAAATACCCAAAAAAGTGTAAAACCAAAAAGAAAAAAAAAAAAAAAGGAAGGTCCTAAGGAGTACTGATAGTAAAAGGCTATGAAGGTGAGTTTCAGAAGCACATTAGATGGTATATATTCTTCATAGGTAGATACCAGTGTAAGAATACTAGATAAAAATATGTGGAAGTGCTGCAGAGTAAATTCAGGATCAAGGTTATTTTAGAGGAAGGCAATGAGAGAGGGCTTTAGCTGTACATGTCAGTTAACTCAAAAGAGAGCTAACAATCAGATTTGGGTAGTGGGTATGTAGAGGTCATATTATTTTGTTTGCTTTTCTGTATATTTGAGCTAATTCAGAATTCATTAAAAGTAAAATTACTAAAAGTAATATCTACTTTAAAAAATTTTTTTATTTATTTTTCTCTATGTGTATGAATGTACTGTCTGCATGCAGGTCTGCTCACCCGTGTTATGCAAGGCCTCGGGGGTCAGAAGAGGGTGTCGTATTCCCCTGGAACTGGAGTTCTCCTGGAATTGGAATTACAGATGGTTCTCAGTCTCCATGTGGGTGCTGGGGATCGAACCCGGGTCCTCTGCAAGAGCAGTCGGCACTCTTAACCGCTAGGCCATCTCCCCAGTCTGTAATATCTACTTCTATTATAAAGCTGGAAACCCAAGAAAAATCACACGCCTTTAATCCTAGCACCCGGGAGGCAGAGGCAGGTGGATCTCTGTGAGTTCAAGGCCAGCCTGGTCTACAGAGCGAGTTCTAGGCCAGCTGGGGCTATAGGGAGACCCTGACTCTAAAAGACCATAAATAAATAAATAAATAAATAAATAAATAAATAAATAAATAAATCGTGATCACCTTGTCACGCTCAAGAGAAAACCTTTTGTGATATTTTAATATTTTGCTTTCCATCTTTAATACTAGGGCTGTAAGCATATATCAACTATAACTGTTTTCACAGTTAAAGCTACTGTAATTGAAAATCTTCTACTATATTAAGCTGTTTCCCTTACTACTGTCTTTGCAATCATATCTGCGTAATCACTAAATAGTATATCATAATTTAGTCACTTCTCTGCTATTGAAAATCTAGTTATTTCTGTTATAAGTAATGGTCCTTTAAGCATTTTTATGCCTGTGGCTCAGTCCTGGGTTTCACATGTAAGCTGCTTTAGACTTACAAATAAGCAAATCTGTGCCTCAGAGTAGTAAAGTTTGATTTCTTGCTTGCTTTTTGTTTTTTCATGATGATACTTTGTTCATGTGGTCAGTAACCCTACATTTAGTTATATAGTATTATTATTGGGGTTCTTTGAATATAGTAAAAATGCCTAAAAATACCAGAAAATTTTGCAAATAAAAAATGTGCTCCAAAGCTGGGTGTGGTGGCACATACCTTTAATCCCAGCACTCAGGAACTCTGTGAGTTCAAGGCCAGCCTGATTTACATGATCTACGTAGTGAGTTTCCTGCCAGCTGGCTACGGGAGTCGGGAGACCTCTTCTCAAAAAGACCAAAAAAAAAAAGAAAGAAAAGAATGTGCTCTAGGGGATGGCTGATGCGTTAATGAAAGCTTCTTCAAAGCTCTGGAATGAAGCAGTGGCTTTATCCAAGGCGGGAAGTGAATAAATTATAATAATCTTCCTTCTTGCAGCACGAGGGATTGAACCTGGGGGCTTTACACATCTAAGCAAGCACTATACCACTGGGCAACTACCACAGCCCTCTTTCTACTTCAAATTTGAGACCAGTTGTCTTAGATCGTTGGCCTTGAACTCACTAGTCTAGGTAGAGCAAGAATTTGTTTTTTTGTTTTTTAAAATTAATTAATTAATTACTTTATTTATTTATTTATTTATTTATTTATTTATGTGCATGAATGTACTGTCTGCATGTAGGTCTGTGCACCCGTGTCATGCAATGTCGCGGAGGTCAGAAGAGGGTGTCGGATTCCCCTGGAACTGGAGTTCTCCTAGAATTGGAGTTACAGATGGTTCTCAGCTGCCATGTGGGTGCTGGGGATCAAACCCGGGTCCTCTGCAAGAGCAGTCGGCAGAGCAAGAATTTGTTATCTTCCTGCCTTACCCTACCTAGTAGCTGTATACTACCAGACCTGCGTAATGTTAAAAGATCTTTTATAAATTGGTATTAGGCCAACTCCAGCTACAATATAGAAGCACAGTGTTAGGTGCCAACCATTAAGACTTGATTTATTATTATATCTTTTGTAGTTAGTTAGTTGGTAAGTATACTTCTTTTTTTTTTCACCTTTTTGAGATAGGGTCTCCCTCTAGCCCAGCTGGCCTAGAACTTGCTATGTAGACCAGGATACCCTTGAAATCACAGAGATCTGCTTGTCTCTGCCTCCCAAGTGCTGGGATTAAAGACATGAGCCACCACACTGACACAACATTAATTATTTTAACATTTTTCTTTACCTAGAAAAAAGGAAATGCTGCATCTTAATATTCCCCCTCTATCCAAATTTCTTAGGGTCACAAACCAGTTGTGTTGAGAACCCAGTACCGTTGTCACCCTGTGATCAGTGCCATTGCTAATGACCTATTTTATGAAGGAAACATCATAAATGGGATTTCAGAAAGAGAGAGGAGCCCTTTACTGGAGTGGCTGCCCACCCTGTGTTTCTATAATGTTACAGGAGTGGAACAGGTAAATGATATTAGTGCTGCTGGGAATCTGTGCTTCATTTCTTGGTTTAATTTTATTGTCATTGATTGTAAGATTTTACAGCCTTTCTGAGAAATATAATTTAGGATCTGTTTCTTCCTCCAGGTTGAAAGAGATAACAGTTTCCATAATGTGGAAGAAGCTGCTTTTGCAGTCAAGCTGATCCAGTCTCTGATCATAAGTGGGATAGCGGGCTCCACACTCGGAGTGATAACATTGTACAGATCCCAGATGTACAAGGTGTGTACTAGGGGATGATATTATAAGTGGGATAGCAGGCTCCACACTCGGAGTGATAACATTGTACAGATCCCAGATGTACAAGGTGTGTACTAGGGGATGATATTATAAGTGGAATAGCAGGCTCCACACTCGGAGTGATAACATTGTACAGATCCCAGATGTACAAGGTGTGTACTAGGGGATGATATTATAAGTGGAATAGCAGGCTCCACACTCGGAGTGATAACATTGTACAGATCCCAGATGTACAAGGTGTGTACTAGGGGATGATATTATAAGTGGAATAGCAGGCTCCACACTCGGAGTGATAACATTGTACAGATCCCAGATGTACAAGGTGTGTACTAGGGGATGATATTATAAGTGGAATAGCAGGCTCCACACTCGGAGTGATAACATTGTACAGATCCCAGATGTACAAGGTGTGTACTAGGGGATGATATTATAAGTGGAATAGCAGGCTCCACACTCGGAGTGATAACATTGTACAGATCCCAGATGTACAAGGTGTGTACTAGGGGATGATATTATAAGTGGGATAGCAGGCTCCACACTCGGAGTGATAACATTGTACAGATCCCAGATGTACAAGGTGTGTACTAGGGGATGATATTATAAGTGGGATAGCAGGCTCCACACTCGGAGTGATAACATTGTACAGATCCCAGATGTACAAGGTGTGTACTAGGGGATGATATTATAAGTGGGATAGCAGGCTCCACACTCGGAGTGATAACATTGTACAGATCCCAGATGTACAAGGTGTGTATTAGGGGATGATATTATAAGTGGAATAGCAGGCTCCACACTCGGACTGATAACATACAGATCCCAGATGTACAAGGTATGTATTAGGGGATGATAACATTATACAGATCCTAGATGTACAAGGTGTGTATTAGGGGATGATATTACAAGTGGAATAGCAGGCTCCACACTCAGAGTGATAACATTATACAGATCCCAGATGTTCAAGGTGTGTATTAGGGGATGATATTATAAGTGGAAGAGCAGGCTCCACACTCGGAGTGATAACATTATACAGATCCCAGATGTACAAGGTGTGTATTAGGGGATGATATTATAAGTGAAATAACAGGCTCCACACTGGGACTGATAACATTATACAGATCCCAGATGTACAAGGTGTGTACTAGGGGATGATATTATAAGTGGGATGGCAGGCTCCACACTCGGAGTGATAACATTATACAGATCCCAGATGTACAAGGTGTGTATTAGGGGATGATATTATAAGTGGGATGGCAGGCTCCACACTCGGAGTGATAACATTATACAGATCCCAGATGTACAAGGTGTGTATTAGGGGATGATAACATTATACAGATCCCAGATGTACAAGGTGTGTATTAGGGGATGATATTTGTCACATATTAAACATCATAATTATATATTACAGTATTTGCCATTGCATTTGTAGTAGTTGAATTTGGTGCTTGAAACTTTCAGGACTATTATGTACTATCAAAGAAACATTCTAGACTAGATTTTTTGCTACGTAATTAAATGTAGACCTAATAAGGCTTAATTAAATTCAGTTTACAGCTGTTGGGGCAAAATGCAGATAAACAGATTAGAGGAGGAAAATGTGGTGTATGCTTTGTGTCCAGGGACGGGTGGGCTTGAGACTCTGTTTTTCAAAATGTTCTTGCATGACTGCATTTTATCAGTAAATCAAGGATGGATGCCAGGTAAAATATACATATGGTCCAGTTTCTTCTAAATAGGTTTTTTATCCTTTTAATATTGTTTTTCTTTTTCATTATTAGCTTATTTATCAATTAAAATTTACATAAGCAAATAAATTCCCCTACAGCAGATCATCACTTTTGAATGTGTTTTATAAATATTGTCCTATTGTCATTTTAGAAAGTCTGTAGCTAAATCCATGAGTTGTGAAAAACAAATAAAAATTCTCCTCCTAGTTTTCTTCAGATGGTTGTGTGACTAGGAGTGGAATGGAAGTTCTTCCTAGTCTCTGCACTATGGGATCCTTTCTCCCTTTCTCCACAGCTCTGCCATTTACTCAGTGCTGTGGACTTTGACCATCCTGATATTAAAGCTGTACAGGTGTCCACAGTGGATGCTTTTCAGGGGGCTGAAAAGGAAATCATTATTCTATCCTGTGTGAGGACAAGACAAGTAGGATTCATCGACTCAGAAAAACGAATGAATGTTGCACTGACCAGAGGAAGGAGACATTTGTTGATTGTGGGAAATTTAGCCTGTTTGAGGAAGAATCAACTCTGGGGACGTGTGATTCAGCACTGTGAAGGTAAAATTTAAAAAAATGTGTTTATTTTAACCATTTTTTTTTCCATTCTTTTTGAGACAGGGTCTCCCTTTAATCCCAGCTGGCTTGGAACTCACTCTGTAGACCAGGCTGGCCTTGAACTCACAGAGATCTGCCTGCCTCTGCCTCCTGAGTGCTGGGATTAAAGGTGTGCACCACTATGCCCAGCTATTTTAAGCATTTTTAATTAAAATTTATTTTGAGGGTGGTTAATGTCTGGGGTGGTTCGGGCAGGAATAGCTGGGGCTGTGTCCTTTAGAAAGATGCCTGGCAGGAGAGTGACATGGGTGCCAGTTGTCTCATGTTTTACATCTTTTTAAGGAAGGGGAGATGGACTGCAGCATGCAAGCCAGTATGAACCACAGCTAAATCGACTCCTTAATGAGTATTTTGAAAAGCAAGCAGAAGAAAAACAGAAGAAAAAGAATGACAAAGAAAAATCTAAAGAGAAATCTCATTAACAAAGATGTACTGATGTAAATTCAGAATCACTTTACACTGTATATTTTTAGTATTTTCTTTACTCCAGATTCTTTGATCTAAAAACATTATGTTAAATAACATGCAGAATAAGTGCATCTAAAAAAGTTGCTCTTCAGAAAAGTGTATATTACTTACATTAAGCTATGCAAATATTTTGTTTGTGAAAGATACAAATTTTACAAGGGCCGGGGAACATTCCAAGAACTACCAGTGTGTTTCAAAGATATAGGAGTATCTCAGAAGATTCCTGTTGAAACTTGTCTATACACCAACATACTCTTCTGAACTATAATAACCATATCAGAATTTTTTAGAAATAAATGTATTACCCATTATTTTAAAACTAAAACCATGCACAACAAAAATTATTTAAAATACAGAAGAGAATTCCATACTTGACAAGGGGAAAGCACACACTGTACATACAATAGGTGCTTCATAAGTGTCCAGATGGATGAACAGGAATGAGGGAGTGAAGATGAGCTATCTTCAGTTCTCTTCCCTCAAGTGTCTTCCCTGTGCGTGTAATTGCACAGTACTTAGCTTGTGTATATATTATAAATGGATGAAAACCCTTTTATTATAAAATTAATATATTTTCTCTGTAGAAAAATTTACAAAATACAAGAGCTTTATGAAAGAAAACAAAACTACCTAGAAATCCACTAGCCAAATAATCATTAACATATTGCTTCAGTCTTTCAATATTTATATTTTCTCTGTACATATATACTTATATGTATATACTTATACATATATATATATACATATATACAATACATACGTACTTTTTAAACTCATTTGAATCTGCACTGTTTCTTAAATATTGTTGAATACATTCACACACCCTAGTGGAAACAGTTGCAAAAGCTTGATTGTAATTAAAACTAATTTATTTACTCTAGCAAGTAAAAATCTTAACTAAACTGTCATTTAATGTTTAAGAATGCAGACAATTTGCTTCCTTGAATTTCCTTCCAATAAAAAATGACTCTTCTAAGCCTGGCAGGATATCTCAGTGGTAGAGGCACTTGACTGCCAAGCCTGATGATCTGAGTTCAATCCCTGGAACCCATGTGGTATGGGGCAGGGAGAACTGAGTCCTGTGGGTTGTGCTCTGACCACACGCATGCCGTGACATCTGTGCATCCCCCTCAAAATAAGCTTAATTAAAATCAATGGTTGCTGTTATTTACATATTAAAAATGTAATTTATATATTAAGAAACTGTCCCTGAAGAGCTCTTTATGTAAAAGAAAAAATAGATCCCGCAAAGAACGCCATGGTTTGTTAATTCTCTAAGCCTTGTTACTAATTTCAGCTGCAGTTGCTCTTCGTATGTATTTGGGTGGTGGAATCAAGTGTCTTCCATCCCTCCCCATGTTATTCCTCTGAGGCAGGGTCTGTTCAGGAATGTAGAGCTACTTTTCTAGGAAACTTCATGCCATCTCTCCAACCCAGTAATTGTTCTTTTCAAGTGAAGTCAAAGATAGGACTACCAACATGCACTCTTGAGCTTTGCTGCTCAAACCTCCCATGTTCTTTTCTCTTTTTTAAAGTCATTTCTTCTCACATCAAGTAATTTTATTTTTCCAAAAATAATAATGACATATGTCTCTTTCTCCCCCTACTCCCCCATTCTCTCTTCATTTTTAGACAGGGATCCCCGTCCATCACTATAGGCCTGGCTGGTCTGCAAATCTCCTGCCTCAGTCTCCAGAGTGCTGGGATTACAAGTGTGTGCCACCACACCTAGCTAGGTAGCAAGTCTTCTGAGCCTTTCTACATCTGAGTATTTATTTTATCATATACATGTAGAGCTTATCTAAACATCTGGAGGAAGGGCATTTTAATCTCATTTACTGTTAATTAGAAGAGAATTAAATTTCCATTCTATATCCATAGCTGGACAGCTGGCTGGCTGGCTTTGTGTAACTCTTGGTCTAACTCATAGTTCGGCTGCATCCCTAGCCTCTGCCCACTGAATGCTGTAACACCTTATATCTACACTGTCATAACTAAAAATGTCTCCAGACATTGCCAGATATCCTTCTCTAGACAGGGTTGGCACAGTATTCCAGAAGACAAAGCAACTGCACTTAGAAATGTGGCCATCTTTGGGCTAGAGATATGCTTTTGTAGAAGACCCAGCTTCAGTCCCAGCACTCACATGGCAGCTAACAAACATCTGTAACTAGTTCCAGAGCATCTGATGTCCTCTTCTGCTCTCAGTGAGCATTTGTGCATACATGGTGCAGGCAAAATAAGTTGTCTTTAGTTTTAGTTTTGGCATAGGTGGTTTTTTTTTTTTTAATGTCCTGGCAACAGTTTATAAGGGAGAACAAAATGATTTATTTATAGATTAAAGGAAGTAATGGTGGTTGGGAAGGCAAGATGGAAATATCATTTCTATTCCTTTCCTCTCCTGATCCCTCAGGCCTTCCCTCTGAGTAAACCTGAGTCACACTGGATGTGGAATGTGTGGGTCTGTCACTTGTTTTCATCTCCCACCCTTGAGAGAAACTGTTGGTACTGAGCTGCAGCGTCATCCAAGGCATCCTATTAACTGTGGCAGAGCTGCTCTGTATGTAAAAGTCAGATCTTGGAGGCTAGACAGATGGCTCAGTGGTTAAGAGTGCTTTTATTCCTCAGAGGACCCAACTTTGGTTCCCAACACCCACATGAGCAGTTACACCCACTGCCTGTAACTCCAGTTCCAGGGCTCCCTTGTAGTCTCCACAGGATATTACACATATGAAATAAATCTTGAAAAAATAAAGGCCAGATCTTACATAGTTCTCAACTCAGCCCCTGTCTATCACAGCAGTCTTCATTTAGTCTTTTCTCCATGACTATTACCATAGAGATGGTGTGGTGGACAGTGTTTATTTCCTTCTGTTAATCACTGATGAAAAGCACAGGCTCATCTACATTTTTCTTAAGAGATTCGTAAAACAGTCTTATAATCAGGTACTGTTGGCTAATGTAGTTTTCTCATATAGTTGAGTGAAAACATCTCATCTTAGCCATGAGTATTAGTATAACCCTTGTATTTTCAGGCAGAAAAAGACCTAAAGAATATTTGACGTAGAGCCTCTGAGCCCTGCAAACCCAACTAATGTATTCTTCGTGTCTTTGTTACAATTTCACTTCATAGATTTTCTGTCCTTTAGGTTTTATCTGCTTTCCTGCTTTCTACCAGCTTTCATCTGGCTCTACCCAGCCATGGGGCTTTGGCCTCCTGACTCCAGGCTCTGATTTGTGGTTGCTTCTTGTAAACAGGCCTCCAGTGTTGCCTGGTCTTAAGTAGTAGTTTCCCTCCTAAGATGGTGCCAAGGATAGAGCCGGGCATGGTGGCATATGCCTTTAATCCTAGCACTTGGGAAGCAGAGACAGGCGGATCTTTGTGAGTTCAAGGCCAGCCTGGTCTACATAGCGAGTTCCAGGACAGCCAGAGCTACAGGGAGACCCTGTCTCAAAAAGACCAAAAAAAAAAAAAAGATGGTGCCAAGGTACAGTCTGAAAGATGTAGAGTGGTGAAATGGACCTCTGTGAAGTACTGAGGTGAATACACAAGAGGCACTGCCCATCAAATCCCCAACAGCAGTCAAGGCTGTGAGAACTGCAGGGCCATCCTGTGGTAGGCTGGCTCATGCTCTCACCAGGGCTTTCTGGCCTGCATTTTAGATGAGGCTTTGCTTCCTTTCAGCCTATGGGAGGGCGGGGCAGAAGCCAGACAGCTCACTCTCTGTGCTGCTCGCTCCTTTCTTGCAGAATAGCCCTTCTGTAGTCCCACACTTCGCACTTGTTCTGACTGAGAACAACTTTTGTGGTTTCTCACTCTACAATAAAGTCTGTTCTTTTTAAAGATTTTTATTTTTTTTAATTTATTTTTTATGTGTATGAGTGTACTGTCTGCATGTAGGTTTGTGTGCCTGTGTCGTGCAATGCTGCGGAGGTCAGAAGAGGTTGTCAGATTCCCCTGGAACTGGAGTCAAAGACGGTTCTCAGCTGCCATGTGGGTGCTGGGGATCGAACCCGGGTCCTCTGCAAGAGCAGTTGGCGCTCTTAACTGCTAGGCCATCTTTCTAGCCCCCTAAAGATTTTTAATTTTAATTTCATGCATATATATATATATATGTATGAAACTGTCAAAAAATTTAGAAAGAAATGGAGGCTGGAGAGATGGCTCAGCAATTAAGAGTACTTGCTGCTCAGTCATGAAGACTGGAGTTTGGCTCCCAGTACCCATGTTAGGTTTCTGTGACCACTTGTGAGTCCAGCTCTGAGGGATGAGACATTGTCTTAGGACCTCCATGCACACACACATCCACATACACTAGCACAGACAGACACACACAAGAGAATCAGAGATGGGCTGGCAAGATGGCTCTGCATGGAGTGTATTTGCTGCCCAAGTCTGACAGCCTGCGTTTGATCCCCAGATTCCTTGATGAGAAGAGAGCAGATCTCCAAAAGCTGTCTTCAGAACCCCACTCCACAACATGCATGCACACACAAATAATAAAATTGCAATAACTTTTTGAGATTGGTCTCACTGCGTAACCCTAGTTGGCTTAAAATTTACTATGTAGATAAAGCTAGCCTTGAACTCAACAGAGATCCATCTCTGTATTGGGATTAACATTGTGCCACTACATCAAGCCTGTTAATTTTTTTAAATCATCTCAAGTAGATAAATAACTGATGTACTACAGGTCTTAGAGAAATAAGAACAATATATGGAAATAATAGGAAGTGACTGGAGAGGTAGCTCTGAGGTTAAGAGTCTGGCTGCTCTTGCGGAGGTCCCAGTTTGAGTTCCCAACACCCACTAACAACTATAACAACTA
The DNA here is from genome assembly GCA_009823505.1 of Rhizomys pruinosus. NCBI lineage: Eukaryota > Metazoa > Chordata > Mammalia > Rodentia > Spalacidae > Rhizomys > Rhizomys pruinosus. The sequence continues at coordinate 1,744,647 of VZQC01004283.1, read as the reverse complement.
TAACTATAACTTCAGTTCCAGGGAATCACCAAATAAGTTTGATCCCTGGGACCCACATGGAAGAAAAGAACCAACTGCTGTAAATTGCCCTCTTATATCCACATGAGTGTCATGGCAATCCCACTGAACAAATAAGTGTAAAGAAAAACTACCCCCCTAAAAGTTTCATCTAATCACTAAATGAACAAATAAAGTAGATAGTTCTCAAAGGAAAAAGGACAAATGGCCAATAAATAAATACATGAAAAAATATTCAACATTCTTAGCAATCAGAAAAATGAAAATTCAGGGGCTAGAGAGATGGCTCAGCAGTTAAGAACACTGGCTGGGGCTGGAGAGATGACCTAGTGGTTAAGAGAGCCTTGCAGAGGACCCAGGTTCGATCCCCAGCACCCATATGGCAGCTGAGAACCGTCTTTAGCTCCAGTTCCAGGGGAATCCGATACCCTCTTTTGACCTCCGCGGCATTGCATGACACGGGTGCACAAACCTACATGCAGACAGTACATTCATACACATACAAAAATAAAATAAAATTAAATTAAAAAATAAAAGTGAACACTGGCTGGTTTTTCCAGAGAATCTGGATTCAATTCCCAGCACCTACATGGCAGCTAATAACTATTTCAGGCTCTGCATGCATTGCATGTATGTGGTCTGCTTAAATGCAGGCAAAACCCTCATACCCATAAAATAAAAATATTTTTTAAAAATAAAAACGAGGGTCTGGAGAGATGGCCTAGCAGTTAAGAGTGCCAACTGCTCTTGCAGAGGACCCAGGTTCGATTCCCAGCACCCACATGGTGGCTGAGAACCGTCTTTAACTCCAGTTCCAGGGGAATCCAACACCCTCTTCTGACCTCTGTGGCATTGTACGACCCAGGTGCACAAACCTGCACGCAGACAGTACATTCATACACATAATAAAAATTTAAAAAATGGAATTAAAAGAGCCTACAAAAAAGATAATACACAAATAAAATCTTTAAAATTATAATTAAAAAAATAAAAATGAAAAATTAGATCTTTATCAGAGTTCACCCCACCCTGGTTGGAATGTCTATCATCAAGAAAACAAATGAGAGCTGGGCATGGTAGCATTTGCTTTTAATCCCAGCAGAGGCAAGGTGGATCTCTGTGAGACTGAGGCCACCCTGGGCTACAAAACAAGTTCCTAGTCAGCTGGAGCTACTGGGAGACCCTATCTCAAACAAAAACAACAACACAAAAAACAAATGAGGCCGAGTTTGGTGGTTCTCTCTTCTCTCTCTCTCTCTCTCTCTCTCTCTCTCTCTCTCTCTCTCACACACACACACACACACACACACAGAGTGATGTGAAAGTAGAAGGTCTATGAAGGTATAAAGTCTAAAGGGAGAAGGGAGGGGAACAAGAGAAGGTAGCAGGACAGTCATTGCGTGTTTTCTGATGTGATGTTTCTAGCTGGCTATCTGATATGAAAGCCAAAGGGGGACTATTTGGGGAGAAGGACCACAGGAGGAGGGGGGAAGAGGAGGTCACGGGTGAGTGAGTAAAGTGATCTGTACGTATAAGGATGGGATGAAAAACCATCATTTTATACACTAACAAAAATGGAGAAAATGTACCAGAGGAAAGTTTGTAGTGCTAGTTAGTATTCTACTCAACACCAGAAAGTTACTGTTAACAAAAACATTGATCACTGAGCTGGGAATTCATAGCTAAGTAGGTTAAAACTGACGTGTAGGTGTTATGATCCCTCCTCTGCAGCCAGCTCCTGTCTTGGAAGGTACAATGCAAGTTAAAGTCTGAAGTTATTCAGCTCAGTTTAAAACTTCAAAATGAAACATGCCTTTTGGGTTATTCTTTCATATTTGAGCAAACACATTTGATTTGGAAAATGCCAATGCAAACCCCAAGGGTGGATGCTCTCTGCTATAGTTTAATTTGAAGACAGCTGTGAAATAGCTTTATACTCATTAGATTTTTTTATATTAAATCAGATGAATTGGAAATTGGTGATTTACTTGACAGATAATTGGGCTTTGCAAATTAAATAATTGCTCTAAAAACATTAGTCCAACACTGATTTGAATGACTGCTTTGTAAATTACTCATGAGTAAAATGTAGGTTTAGTCCAAGTTGCATTCTTGGTCTTTATCACTTGATTATACAGTCAAGGAAGAATACTGACCACATCTCTTACAAGCCTCAGTTTTTGTTTTTTGTTTTCACCCGAACAGTAGTTAGGTTGGTTTAAAAAAATAACAACAACAACAGGGCTGGAGAGATGGCTCAGTGGTTAAGAACACCGACTGCTCTTGCAGAGGACCTGGGTTCCATTCCCAGCACCCACATGGCAGCTAAGAACTGTCTTTAAGCAGAGTGTGGTGGTGCACACCTTTAATCCCAGCACTTGGGAGGCCGAGGCAGGTGGATCTCTGTGAGTTCATGGCCAGCCTGGTCTACAGGGCTAGTTCCAGGCCAGCTGGGGCTACAGGGAGACCCTGCCTCAAAAATAAATAAATAAATAAATAAATAAACAAACAATAGCAGCAACAACAGCTTTTCTGCTACTTTCTTTTTTTTTTTTTTTTTTTTTTTTTTTTTTGAGTTTTCGAGACAGGGTCTCCCTGTAGCCCCAGCTGTCCTGGAACTCACTCTGTAGACCAGGCTGGCCTTGAACTCACAAAGATCCGCCTGCCTCTGCCTCCCAAGTGCTAGGATTAAAGGCGTGCGCCACCACGCCTGGCTTCTGCTACTTTCTAAGTGATTGCTTTTCCTTATTATTATGCTTTCTAGTTAGACAAATCTGAAGTGAGTGTGTGTGTGTGTGTGTGTGTGTGTGTGTGTGTGTGTTGTGCATGTGTGAAAGATCAGGAAGATTGCAACTCGCAAGCTAAAGAACAAGTAGAGAAGAACGCCTAGGAAAGAGCTGTTGGCTACCAATGGTATCTATCCTCTTTTAAGACAGAACAAGCACATTTTATTAGATTTGTAGCTTCTGGGAATAGAACTATTTCCTTTGGTGCATTTAAAGTCAGTGCACTCTTTAAACAACTATTCTCTGGCTGGCCCTAACTTTACTACAAAATAATCTGAGTCAAGCCTCCATGTATAGTTTGTTTTATGTGTCAGCCCAGGTGAGGAGTAAGGGGCTTAGTTACATGCTACCTTGACCCCAACTTCTGGGGGTAAGGTAGAAATTGGACTCTGAAGCCAGGCATGGTGGTGCACACCTTTAATCCCAGCACTCAGGAGGCGGAGGTAGAGGCAGGTGGATTTCTGTGAGTTCAAGGCCAGCCTGTTCTACGTAGCAAGTTTCAGGCCAGCTGGTGCTATAGGGAAACTCTGCCTCAAAAATACAAATAAATAAATAAATAAATAAATAAATAAATAAATAGGGTTCTGCCTACTCTTTTGGAATGTGTACTTCATTAAAAAAATTATCTCTCTGCCAGCCTTGGTGGCGTGCACCTTTAATCCCAGCACTTGGGAGGCAGAGGCAGACAGATCTCTGTGAGTTCAAGGCCAGCCTGGTCTATATAGGGAGATCAAGGCCAGCTGGGACCAAAAGGGAGACCCTGTCTCAAAAGACTCCCCCCAAGCCGGGCGTGGTGGCACACGCCTTTAATCCTAGCACTTGGGAGGTAGAGGCAGGTGGATCTCTGTGAGTTTAAGGCCAGCCTGGTCTACAGAGGGAGTTCCAGGACAGCTGGGGCTATAGGGAGACACTGTCTCGAAAAGACCAAAAAAAAAAAAATTATCTGTGCAAGTGGCATATGTATGGGGTGTATGCGTGTGTGTGTATATCTGGGGACAGGGTTGAGCATGCCCTTGTGCACCTATGCCAGTGGAGGACACCAGGTGTGCTGCTCTGTCACCCTTCACCTTGCCCCTCGAAGCAGGGTGTCTGACTGAACCTGGAGCTCGGCAGGCTGCATAACCTCTCGGTTTCCATCGTCCACAGCATTGGGGTTGCAGGTATAGGCAGTCAGACCTGGCTTTTTCTGTGGATGTTGGGGATATAAACTCAGGTCCTTATATTTGAGAAGCAAGTGCTCTTACCTGCTGAGCCATCTCCCCAGCCTGAGGTCTGTGCACTTCTAAGTAAACCAAGAACTAACATGGCCAGGACATCATCAAGAACTCAGATACTTTGTATCCTCTGTCTTCAAGTTGCTTAACTCTAGAATCAGTGTGTTCTAGTTAGTTTCTACTACTGTGAGAACATATTTTCACCAAAGCTGACTTGGGAGGAAAGTGTTTCTTTGGTTTACAAGTCCTGATCACAGTCCATCTCTGAGGGGAAACAAGAAAGGGAACTCAAGGTAGGAGCTACAACAGAGACCACAAAGGGATGCTGCCTATTGGCTTGCTCCCCGCCTGTGCTCAGCCTGCTTTCTTTCTTTCTTTCTTTCTTTCTTTCTCTCTTTCTTTCTTTCTTTCTTTCTTTCTTTCTTTCTTTCTTTCTTTCTTTCTTTCTTTCTTTCTTTCTTTCTTTCTTTCCTTCCTTCCCTTCCTTCCCTTCTTCTTCTTCTCTTCTTCCTTCTTCCTTCCTCCCTTCTCTTCCCGTTTCATCAACAGCCTCTCTCGTCTCGATCTTTCTCCTCTATCTCTCTCTCTCTCTCTTTCTTTCTTTCTTATTTTGGTCTTTTCAAGACAGGGTCTCCCTGTAGTCCCAGCTGTCCTGGAACTCACTCTGTAGACCAGGCTGGCCTTGAACTCACAAAGATCCACCTGCCTCGGTCTCTGCCTCCCTAGTGCTGGGATTAAAGGCTTGCGCCACCACGCCTGGCTTCAGCCTGTTTTCATTTATTTATTTTTATTTTTTATTTTTGTATGTGTATGAATGTACTGTCTACATGTAGGTCTGCGCACCCGTGTCGTGCAATGCCACGGAGGTCAGAAGAGGGTCTCAGATTCGCCTGGAACTGGAGTTCTCCTGAAACTGGAGTTACAGACAGTTCTCAGCTGCCATGTGGGTGCTGGGGATCGAACCCAGGTCCTCTGCAAGAGCAGTCAGTGCTCTTAACCGCTAGGCTATCTCTCCAGCCCCCAGCCTGTTTTCTTATATAACCCAGGACCACCTGCCCAGCAGTGGCACTTCCCAAGTGGGCTGGACCCTCCCACATCACTCAACAACTAAGAAAATGCCTCATAAACATGCCCATAGGCTAGTCTGATAGAGGAAATTCCTTAGTGAAGGTTCCCTCTTCCCGGGTGTATCAAGTTGACAACAGAACAAAGTGTGAAGAGAGGCTAGGTTTTTGAAGACTGGGCAAGTCATTTATTATATTTTTAAGAGCTATTTTGGTATAAGTACCTCTAGAGTCAAGGTGTAGAATATTTCCATCATCCCCAAGTGGTCTTTGTGCCCATACAAGAGTCTTTCGTTTTGAGTTGATTTACCTGTTCTTTACTTTTGTAGTCATTTCGTCTTCTTTCCACCTTGCCCTTCTTCCCTCCTTTCAAACTGTGGATTAAGATCAGGGCCTTGTGCTTCTTATGAACATGCTCTTCACTGAGTTCCATTGCCAGCCTCTTGTCTCCTGTTTCTCTGCTCACTCTGCAGTGGACCCTAGTCAGATAATGAATGGGCATCTGGATTGATTCTCCACATCTCTTAACCATACTATTTTTCTTTTTATTGTTGAGACATGGTCTCCCTTTAGTCCCAGCTGGCTGGGAGCTTGCCACGGAGACCAGGCTGGCCTTGAACTCACAGAGATCCACCTGCCTTTGCCTCCCAAGTACTGGGACTAAAGGTGTGCACCACCATGCCTGCCTTGATTATTCTGTTTTTACAGCATCTATTCTCTTATGAGTATGGTGTTTTGTTTGGGGGTTTTCTTTAGGACGGGGTCTCCCTATGTAGGCAGATTGGCCTGCCTCTGTCTTCGAGTGCTGGGATTAATGGTGTCAGCCATCATGCCTGGTAGTATTTTCTCTTTTTAAAATATTAGCTAAGTGCTCACTTCGGCAGCACATATACTAACATTGGAATGATACAGAGAAGATTAGCATGGCCCCTGTGCAAGGATGACATGCAAATTCATGAAGCATTCCATATTTTTAAAAAAAATGTTAATTAAAATTTTCCTTGGGGCTGGACAGGTGGGTCAGTGGTTAAGAGCACAGGACCCGGGTTTGATTCCCAGCACCCACAAGACGGCTAACAACTGTAACTCCAGTTCCAGGGGATCTGACATCCCCTTCTGACCTTGGACATTTTACAACACTGGTGTACTCATATACATAAAACAAATAATAAATTAAAATATTAAAAAAGTAGTTTCCTTGCAGTATTTCTGTTTACCACAGATTCTTTTCCAGCTGGTTCTGAGGCCTGCAATGATTCCTGGCCTTATATTCAAATTTAGGAGGAAGATACTGAAAGTTAACTCCCAGCTCTTGACTTGGGGTCAGAATGTTGGTGGGGAGATGAGGCATCCACGGCATTTCCTTCATGTCATCACTGCCTTTGCTTTGTAAATATAAATGTGAATGAGAAATAGTCTATTACTTGTAGTCATTATACAGTACACAGAGCCACGCATTCCTTGAGTAGCGAGTCCTGTTAAAAAATAAAAAAGCCAGTCATGGTGGTGCACGGCTTTAATCCTAGCTCAGGAGGCAGAAGCAAGCGGATCTCTGTGAGTTCAAGGCCAGCCTGGTCTACATAGTGAATTCCAGGACAGCTGGGCTACAGAACTACCCTGTCTCAAAAAGACAAAAAAAAANAAAAAAAAAAAAAAAAAAAAAAAACCAAAAAAAAACACCAAAACAACAATAAAAAAACAGATTAAACTCCAGTAAACAATTCAAATCAGGTGGAACAAATCACCTTGTTCTAAGATTCGACTATATTCATTTCTTAGACTGCATTTCTGATTCTCTTTCCTGTGGGAATATTATCTTTGCCTTCTTGCCTTCTTGTCATACTGTATCCAATCAGCTACCAAATGCAACTAACCATTTTAATTCTGTCTCATATTCTGAGACAGTAGGAAGGTCACTAAGAGGTTGTTGGATTGACTTAGCTCTTGTTCTATCATCTGATGTCTTATCTTGGATTATGAGGGCCTATGTGGGTTGTTCAATAGCTGATCTATTTTTGACTATCTATGAACCAAGAGATGAGACAGAACCAAAAAGATCTTCCCACTGTCACATTTCTAGTTTGTGGTGTTTGGTTCTATCACAAATAACTGAACACCTAAAACAACAGTAGCAAAAGCAGGCAAATTTATTTATCTTGCTTAAGACATAGTACTTGTATGCGTAATATGCAATATATGCATACTATAACTTGAATAGTACATTGGGAAGGAAGCCACGGAGAGCCGACACCATAAGCACCACATTCTCCAGGCTGTGCTTCTCTTCTTTGTGGCCCAAGTAAGACAGAGATCCATACATCACATAACTGTTCAAAGTGGCAGGAGCTGGAGAGATGGCTCAGAGGTTGGGAGCACTGGCTGCTCTTGCAGAGGACCCAGGTTCAATTCCCAGCACCCACATGGTGGCTAAGAACCATCTTTAGGCTGGTCGTGCTGGCACACGCCTTTAGTCCTAGCACTCGGGAGGCAGAGGCAGGCAGATCTCTGTGAGTTCAGGGACAGCCTGGTCTACAGTGTGAATTCCAGGCCAGCTGGGGCTATAGGGAGACCCTATCTCAAAAAAAAGAACAGTGGCAGGGTGGAAGGACAGGGAGGGAGGGGCACACTCCTACCTTAGGGACATGGAATTGCTCACATCACTTTTATTTGTATTGCGTTGGCTTGCACTGACCGTACTTAGCTATAAGGCAAGTGAGAACTAGTCTTATGCTAGGAAGCCATGTGCCTGGCTGAAACTGGGGGTCCTGTTCCTATAGAAGAAATTAAAAATGGCCGGTAGAGGATATCTTGTGTTTTCCCCAGTGAGTCACACTACAGACATTTCCATTCAATCTTGCAAGTATTTTTTTCTAATTCCTTGAATAACTTAAGGGAATTATGGTGCTCCCATAATTCATAGGATGGTTCACAGATCTGCTGAGAAGCTTATTACAGGTCTAAGGATAGGTGTCTATAGGGAAATGGGTTCTCTGTAGTCACTGGAAACATGAGAGCTTAGTGTCCTGTTTTGTTCATATTTCTGAACATGCAGTCTCCAAGGAGACTTTTAATCTCCAGTAAGAAAAAATTAAGTCCAAAATACATTATTTGTTGACATTTAATGACAATGAAATGAAAGTGTACAAAGATTTCTCAATTTACTCAAAAGGGAAAAATGGCAGGCATATCACACAATATTTTTTTTTAATCTTTTTGAGACAGGGTCTCCCTGTAGCCCCAGCTGTTCTGTAATTCACTCTGTAGACCAGGCTGGCCTTGAACTCACAAAGATCCGCCTGCCTCTGCCTCCCAAGTGCTAGGATTAAAGGCGTGCGCCACCACACCCAGCTTCACACATTATTTTTTCCTAAGGTGTACAAACCTGAAACTCCATCATGGCAGGTTGTATGGAATTTATGTTGTTAATGAGTGTGTTTTAAAAAGCATGATATCATATAATCACCTAAGTTTCGTTAGTTGTAGTTGCATACAGGGGGTCTAATTTTGTACATTTTTATGTAATGGCCATGTTACACTCTGCATGTATTGGGCCACCAAAGAGCCTTTCCTCTGATGCCTGACTATCAGCAGGGCAGGCCACAACTGAAGTAGGGATGTCACCTTATAGACAGGCTGTCTCCTCATCTGTGACAATGATAATGACAAGAACGTCCTCACTGGGATTTGTGTGAGGACGAAGTAGAGGGGTATATGCAGAGTCCCTGTCTAGCTACAGTGCTGGCTCGCTGGGCTTTGCTTCTTTGTAGGAGTTCTTGTTTATTCAAGCTATTCCCAGGTATTTGCCAGAAACCAACCTCTTCCAAAAACATACCAGGAAAATGCTTCCCTTGGGCCATTCAATATAGCCTAGAACATAACCTAGAAAGACTGAGTACAGAAAATTTGCAAAAGAAACCATCTCTTCAGAGAGCAGTACTATCAGGAGCACTGCTGTTGAAGTAGCTCAGCCATAAACTATGCATTGTCCAATGAACACTAACCAATGCAGGGAAGGCAAAAGAGGGAAGGATCTTGCTTCCATAGGTGCTGGGCTCCCTTAGGCCCTCTAGAGATTAGCTCTCTGATCAAATTACCTTGATGACTAAAAAATCACTCTCTGGTAGTTACACATCTACTTCATAAATAGAAAATTAGAGTGCAGCTTCAATTCCCAGTAAATTATGACTGAAATCACTATCTAGTTGCAGCTTCTTGGCCAGATGCTTGAAGCCAAGAAATATTCTACTGACTCTAATAAGAGTGTATGTGTGTTGGGCGTGGTGGCGCACACGTTTAATCCCAGCACTTGGGAGGCAGATTCAGGTGGATCTCTGTGAGTTCAAGGCCAGCCTGGTCTACATAGCAAGTTCCAGGCCAGCTGGGACTAAAGGGAGACTCCGTCTCAAAAATACAACAACAACAACAACAAAAGACTACATATGAATGTTTTTATTTATTCTCTTAATATTCCGTGTGGCCTATTTTATTTCATCACTACTTTATGAGGAAATGAATCATGTTAGGGAAGGAAAGGCTACTATCTTAATGAAGTATGGTTTCTTAATTAGCTTATTGTGAACAAATAAGCTGTGTCCAGGTGTCAGGACAGAGGAGAGTCAGTGGGGGCTGTTTCATGAGACGGTGAGACCGCCAGAGGACACAGAAGAAACAAATGCAACGTGATTCTCTGGGAGCTGCCAGCCAGTTGTCCTAAGACCCCACCCCCTTTTCTTCTGGTCACTCACTTTCTGAGAAAGTATCGATTTTAAACCCAGTGCAACTCAAATGACTCGAAGGATCTGACATATTGCCAAGAAAAGAATTCCACATTGGTGCAAATAGCAGAACTACGTGTTCCCAAGTTTCTGTGGCGTGTTAGATTCTCCTCAGCTGAGAAGCTTGAAGGCAAACCTAAGGAGACTCACGCCCTATTTTCAGCATTAGTAAGAATTCTGATTTAAGTTAATGTTGATGTAGAGTTTTATTGTTTTTAATTTCTAGGTTATTTTGTGTTCTCAAAATTTCATAGTAAACTTTTACCACAAAAAGCCTTAGAAAATATCTCTTGAATTTTTTACACAATATTGTATTGTGAGCTTAGTCTTTTTATTCCTTATAGGGAAAATGGACCCTCAAATCCTGAGAGCTAAGACTCTGAAGAAAAAGAGTTTGCTGGGAACAACGCCATTATATTCTTGCAAATCCTTTCCTTTCTCTGACTCTCAGTCGTGCACAGACCAGAATACAATCAGAACACAGCACACAACATAGTTTCTGTTGGTGATTGGTGCTGTGAAACGCACTCCTGTAGAAACCACAGCATCTCCTTGGCATAAAGCTGGCTTCTGTTGCAGGGAAAACCACAGATCTAAAGAAAGCAAAATTCACAAGTTCGCAAAGCTCACATTTTTTTTGTTTCCTAATTATTTTTAAAAATAGCAGCTATAGATGCCATGTTTTCAACATTGAATGGAGGGGCAAGTTTAATCACTACTGGAGTTGGACAAGAACAAATGTGCTTACGAAAGGATACATTCAAAAGGGTTATGTAAGCCAGTACTATTAAATAGGATAATGTATTACTTTGAGACATTGCTCTTTTTTTTAAATTTTATTTATTTTTTTATGTGTATGAATGTACTGTCTGCATGCAAGTCTGTGCACCTGTGTCGTGCAATGCCGCGGAGGTCAGAAGAGGGTGTCGGATTCCCCTGGAACTGGAGTTCTCCTGGAATTGGAGTTTCAGACGGTTCTCAGCCGCCATGTGGGTGCTGGGGATCGAACCCGGGTCCTCTGTAAGAGCGGTCGGCGCTCTTAACCGCTAGGCCATCTCTCCAGCCCCCGAGACATTGTTCTTAAAACATCGTCTTTAAGAAACTCATACAAACCCTCTAGATTTGGGCCAATCTCTCTGAAAAGTAGATGGGATCCATCCAGAATGCAAGAAATAATGGGAAATAATAGTATTAAGTTTTCCTTTTCTCTGTTCAGCCCAAGAAATTTTGACTTAAGAAAAATACTAAAACGAGCACATGTGATTCTGTTCTCTGTACTGTACCTGTAAAAATGTTTACACTGGCTGGGCATGGAGCATACCTTTAATCAGAGCACTTGGGAGGCAGAGGCAGACAGATGTTGGGGCCAGCCTGGTATACATGTCAAGTTCCACGCCAGCCAGAGTTGCATTATGAGACCCTGTCTCAAAGACAAAACAAAACTGTATTTACATTGATTTCACTAATGAATGAATGAATTAATTAATTAATTAATTTTGGTCTTTTTGAGACAGGGTTTCCCTGTAGCCTGATGCCCCAGTTGGCCTGGAACTCACTATGTAGATCAGGCTGGACTTGAACTCACAGAGATCCTCCTGGATCTGCCCCCTGAGTGCTGGGATTAAAGCCTTGCACTACCACACCCCATTTCACCACCACACCTGGCTTCACTGTTATGTTTTAAATGATTGTTTAAAATTGCAGTGTGCCAAGTGAACATGTGGGCCAGGGCCCAGGGCTTTGATTTTAAACTGCAACTGAGTTCTGATTACAACTCTCTCCATTTCAAGCACTTCTCACCTAAAATTTTCTTCCAATATTTGGTGAGGATTACAATAACAACAACAACAATGACAATAAAAATAAAAACAAACCACTTTCCAGAAGACTAGCATTAACATTTAAAAAATTTTTATGTGTATGAATGTTTTGCCTGCATGTATGTAAGTACTCATGAGGGTACACATGTATGTAAGTGTCCACAGAGTCCAAAAGAGGGCATTGGGCCCTGTGGTTGTTCAATGATGTGGGTGCTGGGAACTGAACTTGGGTTCTCTGCAAGAGCACCCAGTTATCTTAATCACTGAGCTATGTCTCTAGTCCCACGACTAGCATTTTATTTTTATTATTTTTTTATTTTTTTTAAGTTTTTTATTTTATTTATTTTTGTGTGTGTATGAATGTACTGTCTGCATGTAGGTCTGTGCACCCGCGTCGTGCAATGCCGCGGAGGTCAGAAGAGGGTGTTGGAATTCCCCTGGAACTGGAGTCAAAGACGGTTCTCAGCCACCATGTGGGTGCTGGGGATCAAACCCGGGTCCTCTGCAAGAGCAGTCGGTGCTCTTAACTGCTACGCCATCTCTCCAGCCCCTCCAAGACTAGCATTTTAAAAAGATTCTGATTATAAATGCTATATTGTTTAGTTAGAAAATTCAAAAATTAAATTTTAAATCACCACTACTTAATGACAAGAGATAACCACTCTGAATGCTTTCTCTTCATGCTGTATATGCCAAGCAGATACTTGTGCAGTCATTAAAATATAAATATCTGCAAATTGGAGACATACTAAGCATTGTGAAATTTAAAATAACTACCTGTCAAAATATTTTAACATCTGCATGACATTTAGTTATTACAGAAATCATAGCCGGGCGTGGTGGTGCACGCCTTTAAACCTAGCACTCGGGAGGCAGAGGCAGGCGGATCTTTGTGAGCTCAAGGCCAGCTTGATCTACAGAGTGAGTTCCAGGACAGCTGGGGCTACAGGAAGACCCTGTCTTGAAAAAAACAAAAAAAGTTACATTTCCTAAAATATTTTATTTATTAAGACTGACTGTCTCAAAAAAAAAAAAGACTGTTTCTACTGTTAATAAATATGAGCATATTAAATTCATTCTAATTCATAGGTAAAGGGGTACAGTAAGTCCTTATGTTGTCTTTGACCCTTGGGAAAATACAATAATTTGGTGACATTAAGGACAAACAAGTAAGTTTAATTAGGAAATAGTTGAAGCTGGGAACAGAAATAGGAATTTAAGTGTCTGGAGCCAGAGGTGAAGTCAAGCACATGAAGCTGTCCCTAACATTTTATTTTTAAAATTTTTTACAGTTTTCCTGTTCTTTTAAAAAATGTTATAGCCGGGCATGGTGGCGCACACCTTTAATCCTAGCACTTGGGAGGCAGAGGCAGGCGGATCTCTGTGAGTTCAAAGCCAGCCTGGTCCACAGAGTGAGTTCCAGAACAGCCAGAGCTAAAGGGAGACCCTGTCTCAAAAAGACAAAAAAAAATAAAAAAATGTTATTGAGTTTTGGCAAATTTCACACAATATATCTGGATCATATTCAGACCCCCATCTACACCCCCATAGCCGCTCAACAGTTTTCACACATCCGTCATGCCTGTTAAGGCCTATCCAGACTAATTTTTAAATTCTTTATTTTTATTTATGTGTGTGCCACATGTGTGCCAATGCCAGAGGAGGCCAGAAGAGGAGGACGAATCCTCAGGAGCTCCAGTTACAGGAGAATGTGAGCCACTACAAAAAGAAGTACTCTTAACACTGAGGCAGCTCTCCAGCCCCTGTCCCTAACAATTATACACATGGCATCTAGCTAGATATGGCCTTTCAGGGCCTGTGAGATAGCTCTATGGGTAAGGGGACTCGGTGCATGCTTGATGACCTGAGTTTGATTCTCCAAGTTGTCACCTGATCTAGGCTCTTGGGCTTTGAGGTGTAGATGAATTTCCTTGATAGAAATAAATGAAAAAAAAAAAAAACCATAGAAATATACATCAAATACTCCTCAGAAGAAAATACAAATAAGCCGGGGCTGGAGAGATGGCCTAGCGGTTAAGAGCGCCAACTGCTCTTGCAGAGGGCCCGGGTTCGAATCCCAGCACCCACATGGCGGCTGAGAACCGTCTTTGACTCCAGTTCCAGGGGAATCCGACGCCCTCTTCTGACCTTCATGGCATTGCACGACACAGGTGTACAGACCTGCATACAGACAGTACATTCATACACATAAAATAAATAAATAAATAAATAAAATACAAATAAGCCAAAATAGGAGGAGGAATGTAACAGAGGGTTGAATTTGACCAAATCGAACTATACACACAAGGTGTGTTGAAATGTCCCATGATGGGGTTGGAGAGATGGCCTAGCGGTTAAGAGCGCCGACTGCTCTTGCAGAGGACCCGGGTTCGATCTCCAGCACCCATATGGCGGCTGAGAACCGTCTTTAACTCCAATTCCAGGAGAACTCCAGTTCCAGGGGAATCCGATGCCCTCTTCTGACCTCCGCGGCATTGCACGACACGGGTGCACAAACCTACATGCAGACAGTACACTCAAACACATAAAAAATAAAATAAAATAAAAAAAGAATAAAAAGAAATGTCCCATGAAATCCCTACTTTGAACAATCATTATACGCTAATAAATGACATCTCTTTACTCATTGAGAAAAAAATGAGTCCATCTGGCTGGGCAAGGTGGTACCAGAGGCAGAGGCAGGTAGATCTATGTGAGTTCAAGGCCAGCCTGGTCTACAAAGTGAGTTCCAAGTCAATCAGGGCTACACAGCGAGACCCCATGTGTCTCAAAAAAAAAAAAGAAAGAAAAAGGGCTGAGGATCTATCAAACGAATGTGGAACGACGCTGTGGGGCGAGAGGAAAACATTTGTCTGTGCACACACTACACACACTGCTTGGATACATATATACCCTAGAAAAACAACCCCGTCAGCAGTCTGGGGTCCAGGTCTTTCCCCAGCCTATTGGGTCCCGGTGTCGCCTCTGGGTGAAGGAGAACTTCTCAGAGCAGTCTCCTAAGATGCCATTGTTCTCAAACTTGGCAGACATCAGAATCCCTGGCAGAGATGTTTGGTACGTCTGTTTATTTCGATTTCGTCTTTTGAATCCATAGGTTCAGAGCCACTGGGTATTGCTCATCTGGAACCAGAGTGGCAGGTGTGGACTCCGGAAGGGCGTCGGGGGTGGGACTGCCGAGCGACGCTGAGGCAGCTGTCCAGCAAGGCTGGAAACTGGCCGAGATTTCCCGGAGACCACAGGTTTCGTCCTTCCCACGGCGGCCCGCCAGGGGGCGCCGCGACCCCGCCTCCCCGCGCACCGCACGCCCGCGGGGCTGCACTGGTGTTGCAGCCGGCTGCAGGGAGCCCCTTCCCAGACGCAGGCGCTGGGCCTCCCGGGACACCGCCCTCGCCGAAGGCCGGATTTTGTATTTTGGAGTAAAAGCCTTCTCCGCCCCTAGACTGCTCCAACGCGTGAATGAGTGAGGGGTGGTAGGGGCGGGCGGAATGGAAAAAAGAGGCGCTGGCCGACTGAATACCTTCTTTAAATTACTGCTGACACCTCAGTTCCAGGCCCCTAAAATCTCAATCAACAATCCATTAGAACTCAACAGGAGTAAAACTAAATCCTCGTTTAAGTGTATTTATCCGATCTCCTTTCTCTCTTTCAAATGCTAAATCCATTTCAGCATATGCCCCCTTCTTTTTCTCGCCTTTCTCTCGACTGGCAGCCCATACCTCTCTTGTAAATATGAAAGATGCTAATCATATGACATATCACGTCTCCGTTGGAGCCGGAATAAAGCCTTCAGATTTGGGATCATTGCCTCCAGACAACAGCTTCATCAGCCGGAAAGTTGGTTTTTTTCTCCTTTCCTTCAACTCTCAATCCCTTCTTTGTCTGAAGGAAAATGCAGCCGACTCGAGCCACCCAGGCCATATGGTTCACTCTGTATTTTCTTAGTTGAATTCTGAATTGTTTCTGTGACTTGAGAAGTTTTTTGGAAGTGCATATAAAGACATAGAAGAGCTACTTGTGTAGGGAGCGCTGCCCCGGCGCGCCGCGACCGCCCTCTCCGGGCCTGGAGACCTGGCGGTGGCTCCTTCCAGGCCTCTCCTCAGCAATTGCCGAACCACAATCTTTAGGGCCGTGTACTGAGCAGGCTGAGACCATGTGGTTCGCCCCGGTGCGTACTCTGCACCTCACTCACGGCCTGGCATGTAGTAGGTGCTGGAGAAGCACTGGAAGAGTGAAAGAATGAACTAATGAGCTCTGGTAGTATGTATGTATCCTGAATTGTTTGGGGTTCTAAAAGTGTCTCGTTGGAGCGCTGAAAATAAGCGATCCTCGGCCCTTCCTGGACACATTCTATTGCATTACATTTTTGCATTGTCTACATAGCACTTACTATTTATTTAAAAAAAAAATCTGCCAGTCTGAAAGTTCTCCCTCTGCAAGGTGTGAAATGGTGTCTGTGCTGGGCACCTCAGCGTGTCCGGGGCCGGTACAGTACTTGGCTCGCCTTGATGTTCTTAAGTGTATTTTGAATGCAGAAAGGAGGAATGAATTAAACAAATATCTTACTCCCCAAAAGCATAGATTAAGAAATCATGGGGCTGGAGAGATGGCCTAGCGGTTAAGAGCACCGACAGCTCTTGCAGAGGACCCAGGTTCGATCCCCAGCACCCATATGGCTGCTGAGAACTGTCTTTAACTCCAGCTCCAGGGGAATCCGACGCCCTCTTCTGACCTCCGCGGCATTGCAGGACACGAGCGCAACAACGTACATGCAGACAGTACACTCATACACATAAAAAATAAATAAAAATTTAAAAAGAGAAATCTTTTCTGTTAAAGATTCAAACATTTTTTTAAAACCACAGCTCCACTATTTAGTCGATATCAGCAAGAAACTGTTTATTTCTAGGAGTGTTTTTTATAGATTTTCGTTTTTGTCGTCCATTTCTCTGAATAAGTTTTGTTTTCCAGGTTGTGTTGTGGACAGTTTCCCCAAGGCACAGGCAGCCACATTTCCTTTCTCTCTAACTCTAACACAAACCCCAAAGGGTCCTTTCACCAAATCATTAAATTCTACAGAGGTGGTCAAGCTCACACTGCTTTTCATGAAACGAGAAAGAAAAGGGTCCTTGAAGTTTAGAAGATGCCCAAGGAAAAGTCCTTGAATGACATCAAAAGAATGAGTCTCCATAGCTGTCGGAGCACGAGGGCAGTGTATCCGCACAAAGGGGGATGGGGCACTGGGCCGGGCCCACTGCTCTGTCCCAGGACAATTGGGTCACTGAAATGGGGAATTAATTACCATTGGAGAGTGGGCAGCCCATTCACGACTGCCTGAGTTTTATTAAACGCCAATATAAATAACAAAACAACTCTTGTGGCTGCACTATTCCTACACGCCAAAGGAAGGATTATGCCGGGGATTAACATCTTAAAGTCTATGAGACTTTCTGACTCAGGGCTCGGAGCTGGTAATCGTGTTTGTCTCCTGGTTCAGCGATTAGTGCTCACTTTCTCGCACTTTCCCCTGGATAGCCAATGTCCCTTTTTGCAGGCACAGTGGAGAGGAGGTGCCTTCCCTACAGGGCCCCCAACTCCTTGCGCGCACTGGGATTGATCTTTTCCCCTCACCTGAGGAAAACAAGCAGAGAACTAGCTGGGATTGGCAAAATCTCCCCGGGGAGTCCTTTGCTTCCTGGCAAGGGAGAGGGGCGTATTCGGGACAGTCTCCTGGGCTCTGCCTTCCCCAGACCCAGCTGGGAGTAGCGTGGGGAGACGTCTGGAGCCTGCAGGCACTTCCCCGGCCTGGTGCGCCTTTGCTTGGAAGCACCCAGAGCACGTCGCGCGGCTTGAGGCTGGGGACGCTGGCCTAGGAGGAGGTCTCCTCGGACTAAAGTGGTCCCAAGCTGTCTCCTCCAGTGCGGGGGCCGGGGAGCGGGGGACGGGGTGGGAGTTGCTTCTGCTCAGGCACCTACTGGGGACCTTTCTTGGACTGGGCAGAAACCGAATCTTCCCCCCTCACGTGATCCCCACGTCAGGGCTGACCTAGCAGGGGCGGTGGTCGTTCTAAGGACGCAGCAGGTGTGAGTTTACATAATTTCCTGTGGTTCTCCGGCTCCGGGAGAAGGGAATCTCGCCGAAATCGGAACCCTCCCCTATTTCCAACACCAAGTAGGAGCCTAACACTGCGGGAGTCTTTCCCAGAGAAGGTGGATTGCTCCCAGATCCGCACCTGCAGCTCTGGAAACTTATGTTTCTAACCAGAACCACAGCCCCACACACCGAGGAAGTATAAGATGTTCCACACGTGCTCTTTTCACTTTCTCGGTATCTTTCTGCCCTCTGAGAGCTCAGCTGGATGGGTAGGAGTTAGGCTACAAAGCTAGGTTTTCAGGTTCTTTGTGCAGAGCGAAGGCACTCGCGCCCCTCCCGCGACCTCGCAGCTAGGTCTTGGCTCGTGTACTCCCGAGGAAGCGCCTGGTCCTCACGCCCGGGTTATTCACTTCTGGTAACCAAGTCTGGCCACTTGTGAGGTCGAAGTATGGACGGCCCCACTTTAGGGCTTTGGGCCGTCTCAAAGTTGAAGTTTCTTAAAAGGAACAAAGACTTTCTAAAGGTCTCCACGCTGTCTCCCTCCCGCCCCTTCTTCACACCCCCCCCCCTTACTACACTTACTGGGTTCCCTTTCTTCCCTAAGGTTTGGGGATGAGTTTAAATCATTGGGCTCCCATTTCTTGATAGCAGCCTGCTTTGAGCTTTTGTTCTCTAAAAGTAGCATCGCACACTGAAAGAGAGGCTGAAGATGAACAGTTGACCCTTTAGGACAGTTCACGCTACGGACAGGAACAGCCCTCGCCCTCCATCCTCATGGACGCTATTGACTAGCTCTCCTCCCCCTTCACACAACATTTCAGCCTGGTTTCATCCGGACAATCTTTCAGACCACACAAGTGCCTCTTGAATTTATTTAAGTTAAAAGAGTGTTAGAAGAGTCTAGCTAAGGATGTTTGGTGTTGGTCACGTCTTCGCAAAGCTGAGTACAAATCGAAATTACTTTTTTTAGTTCCCCAGCAAAACTCTACACAATGCTGAGCAAATAGAATTCTGCTATCTAGGCCACTGAGTATAAACGGTTGGTCTCTGGATCCCACAAGGATTGTACATCTGTCTTTGGGCTTTTTTCTTTTCTTTTCCTTTATAATTTTATTTAGTTTTATTTTATTTTATTTTATTATTATTTTTGGTCTTTTCGAGACAGGGTCTCCCTATAGCCCCAGCTGTCCTGGAACTCACTCTGTAGACCAGGCTGGCCTTGAACTCACAAAGATCCGCCTGCCTCTGCCTCCCAAGTGCTAGGATTAAAGGCGTAAGCCACCACACCTGGAGTGGTTTTATTTTTTTAATTAATTTAAATTATGTGAATAAGTGTTTTGCCTGCATGCGTGTACATGGGTCAGAAGAGGGCACTGGATCTCCTGGAACCCGAGTTATGGAAGGGTGTTAGCCACCATGTGCATGGTGGGAATTCAACCCAAGGCCTCTGCAAGAGTCGCCCATGTTCTTAACCACCGCCGAGGTGTCTCTTCAGTACCCGGGTTGGATCCCCAGCACCCACATGGCTGCTGAGAACCTTCCATAACTCCAATTCCAGGAGAACTCCAGTTCCAGAGGAATACGACGCCCTCTTCTGACCTCTGCAGCATTGCACAACACAGGTGCACAAACCTACATGCAGACAGTACATTCATACACATAAAATAAATAAATAAATAAATAAATAAATAAAAATTTTAAAAAAGAAATATAATTTTTAGAAATATTTCCAGAAGTGTTCTAGTATTAACTCTTGAGAGCTACAGTGAAACACAGTACTCTAAAATACACCCATTGCATAAACCAAACAAGATCTTCTTATTAAAAAATGAAATTCTTGCCAGACGTGGTGGCACATGCCTTTAATCCAGCACTTAGGAGGCAGAGGCAGGTGGATCTTTGTGAGTTCAAGGCCAGCCTGGTCTACATAGTGAGTTCCAGGACAGCTGGGGCTACAGGGAGACCCTGTTTCAAAAAGACAAAAATCTTTAAACAAGTTTAAGTAATTAATTCATATGTGTGAGTGTTATTCTGGCATGTGTGTACATGTGCCTGTGTAGTGCAGTGCTCTCAGAGGACAGAAGAGGACCTTGGATCCCCTGGAACTGGAGTTATGGATGGTAGCCACCATGGGGGTACTGGAATTCAAGTCTGGTTCTTCTGCAAGAACAGCCAGTGCTCCTTACTGCTGAGCCATCTCTCCAGCCCCCCTCCCATGAAATTCTTGAGCCCATAATATAGTGATATTTAATTGAGTTAGAGGTTGGTTATATCAATGTTTGAATAGGTATACAATTCTAAGTTTCTTGACAGTTTTTTTGTCTTTGTTTTTAATACAGTTTTGCTATGCAGCCCCAGTTGGCCTCAAACTCACAGAGATCCACCTGCCTCTGCCTCCCCCAGTGCTGGGATTAAAGATGTGAACCACCGAGAGCGTGGTGGCACATGCCTTTAATTCCAGCACTCGGGAGGCAGAGGAGGTGGATTCTGTGAGGTTCAAGGCCAGCCTGGTTACAGAGTGAGCTCCAGGCCAGCTGGGATAAAGGGAAGCCTTGTCTCAAAAATACAAAAATACAAAAATACAAAAAAAAAAAAAAAAAAAAAGTGAAACAACCATGCCTCTGCTGCATTTTTTTTTGTTTTTCTTTTTTTTTTTAACCTTTTAAAATGAACTTTCCGGGCTGGAGAGATGCTTGTGTTAAGAGCACCGACGTCTTTGTAGAGGACCCGAGGTTCAATCCCAGCACCCACATGGCGGCTAAGAACCGTCTTGAACTCCAATTCCAGAGGAACTCCAGTTCCAGGAGGAATCTGAGACACTCTTATGACCTCCGCGGCATTCGTCACAAACGGGTGCACAACATCACACACAACAAATACAAACAAAAAAAAAAATTAAGCGGGCGTGGTGCGCATGCCTTTAATCCTAGCACTTGGGAGGCAGAGGCAGGTGGATCTTGTGGTTCAAGGCCAGCCTGGTCTACAGTAGTGAGTTCCAGGACACTGGGGCTACCGGGAGACCCTGTCTCAAAAAGACCAAAAAAAAAAAAAAAAAAAAAAAAAGAATTAAAAGAACTTTCCATAATGAGAAATGTGCAGTTTATCTTAATAGTTTTGTAATTTCAAAATATCTGCTCAAATGTTTCCATATGCATTTAAAATTATTTTATGTGCGTAGATCTATTGCCTGCATACATGTAAGTGCACCCATATCATGCAATGCCATGGAGGTCAGAAGAGGGTGTCAGATCCCCTGGACCAAGGTTGATAGCTGCCATGTGGGTGCTGGGATTGAGCCTCAGTCTTCTGTAAGAGCAGCCAATGTTCTTGACCACTGAGCCATCTCCCCAGCCCCTCCATATATATTATTAACTTCTCATGGATCATATACAAGGTGTGAGTTTTGTCAAATCAAAGAATGCTGGACAGCTGTAGTTGTCAACTTGACACTCAGAAACAGAGAACCTCAATTGGGGGAATTTCCTCTATCAGACTGGCCTGCAGGCATGTCTGGGACATTTTCTTGATTGTTGAGTGATTGTAGGCAGGTCCTGCCCACTGCGGGTGGTACCAACCCTGGGTTGGTGGTCCTACATTGAATAAGACAGCAGGGTGACACAGGCTGGGGAAACAAATGAGTAAGCAGTACTCTTCCACGGTCTCTGCTTGGGTTCCTGTCCTCAGGTTCCTGCCTTGATTTCCCTCCATGATGAACTCGCTGTAAGCCAAATAAACCCTTTCCTCCCTAAGTTGCCTTTGGTCAGTGATTTATCACAATAATCAAAAGCTAACTACAATAACAACAACAACAAAAAGCATGTGCATGTTTGGGAGCTCAAACCATAAATCCTATCAGAATATAAAAACTGGAGAGTCATGCCAGGCATGGTGGCGCATGCCTTTAATCCCAGCACTCAGGAGGTAGAGGCAGGCGGATCTTTGTAAGTTCAAGGCCAGCCGGGTCTACATAGCGAGCTCCAGGCCAACTGAGACTAAAGGAAGACCCTGTCTCAAAAAGACACACAAAATAACTCCCCAGTTATTTTCCCTCCCTTCCTCCCTTCCCTCCTTTCCTCCCTTCCTCCCTCCTTCCTTCCCTCCAGGGGCCAGGAAAATTCAGAAGCCTTTCTATACTCTTCTTATCAGAATCTTCCCCCTGGAAAGGGTCTGACAGGCTCGCTCTGTTAGTAACAAATGATGAAGCCTGGGGCTCTGCGCCCTAAAGTACTTGCATTTCACAGAAATCTTCTAATCTAAGGAATTTCAGTTTTAATAGAGTCATCTCAGGCTGTCAAGTTGCTGGGAGGGGAATGCATTTGGGGTATAAAGGTTGTCAGAGCTATTTAAATCAAGTCTAAGATGGTGTGTACCCCAGCGTACAGAAAGGGAGAAAGGGCTTCCAGGATGGATGGAATTAAGAAATATTCACCTTCCAAACATTGTAGATCCAGCTGAGGTAGGCGGNAAATTAAAAAATTAAAAAAAAAGAAAATAAGAATCAAAAAGAACGTTGAAAATCACGATAATGCAAACCATTTTAAGACATCTGACTGTTGGTCATTTGAAAGATCAAAGTCTCTCAGGACCTTAATGTTCATTTTCTTCACTTTGTGGATTCCAGTCCTGCCCATTACCACCCTGCAGAAAACTACATGAATGAATACCACACCAAAACGGGAACAGCCCTCTTTCATCAACACTCTTCTCTGAAATAAAAGTTATTTCCAGTTCCCACAAACCAAGGAGACAGAGACCCGAAGATAATCTCTTTCTCTGTCTCCCTTGGACTCCTAAGGCACCGCCAACACCCTCCTTGCTTACGTTTTCTTTGGAAAAAGGATGTCGTCAGTGCACGGAGTCCAGCTGCATCGAGCAGCGCTGGTCCCAGCTGACACTCGCCCAGGACTCATTTCTGGGGCGGCAAGAGGGGACGTGAGCTGCGGGAAGGGGGAAGGGCAGAGGAACAATTCAGAGCAAGTTCCATCCCAAGTGCAGGAGCCCGTCAACTCTTTTTTCCTCATTGAAAAGTGGGAGAATTGGGAGGAGGGGCCCCATGTCCCTACAACGCCCCCCAGCGCGGAGCAGAGGTCATAGAAATGTCAGTGCAGCCCATTTGCTCCTGGGAGCAACAGCCGTCCAGGCACGCTCGCTGCCACCCATCCGGGAAGCCGCCCTCCAGTCTGACCCTTCTCTAACTTGTTAACGCCTCCAAACATACCCACCCAAACCCCAAACGTTCTGCGTCCAGCCCATGCATGTATCAGGTAAATGAGGTCTGTCTGTCATGTGAGCACGTTTATTCCTCTAAAAATCTATCAATTGCTCTCCGAACCCTCATCCCTTCTAGGGGACATCCCTATGAACCTCTGATGATCCCCCCTCCAATTTTCCTGGAACTTAAACACACACTTGCTTAGGAAGTGCCCACTGCCTGCCACCCATACGCACTGCTTCCCTTTCGTAACTAAATCAATGAGTTTTTAAAAACCGTCTACTATTTGATACAGCCCCTAAGAGGCTTTGCCAACGGCCAGCAGCACCACAGAGCTAACTGCTGTCCCCGGGATTCTGACCCCCATTAACTAATTCCTCTGCTCGCATCGCCACGCTGCGAGGAGGCGCGGCTGCGCAGGGTGGGGTGCGTGTGCGTGTGCGCGCGCCGGGCGGGGGCAGCCGCTGTTCGGCAGGGACGGGGAGGGAGTTGCAGCCCGGGTTCCCCCATGGGCCCCCAGCACTCCGGCACCTAATGAGCTGCTGAAAGGGAGCCGGCTCCGGTGCGCGTGGCTCGCAGGCCTCCCGGAGTCCCGGGAACCCTGATTGGCCAGCTGCGCCTCGCGACCTCCTTTCATTAATAAATTAGCGGCACGCTCCAGCCGAGCGCGAGCCACCAATCACAAAAGACAGCGGCGGCGACAACCGCCGCAGCTTGAGTCGCGGCCGCCACCGGGTCTTGGGCAGCTCCGGCTGCAGCAGGGAGCACCAACCAGAGCCTTAGAACCATTTTATGTTGATTAGATAAAGGGGGACGCAGGGGCGGGGGTGATGGGGGAGGAGGGTAGATGGCAGAGCCAGGGGAGGAGGAGAGGGTCCAAAGAAAGGGAAAGAAATGAATGATGATAATACGATGAAAAGAATAAGCCGGGGAGGGGGCGCCGGGGAGCACGGGGGGCGCGGGGAGCACGGGGGCCAAGACAGGGGGAGGAGGAGACGGCCGGCGGTGGGGGGTAGGTGAGGAAGGGGTGGTAGTGGGGAATCCGATTGTTTTGGTGGTATATAAGGGATTTTAAGGAGAGTCGTGTGCCAGACACGCAGCCACTGAACTACAAGCAGTTTCGCTTTAACTCGAGTGCCTGGGAGTCGCGTGCCAGGTGCCGCACAGCCAGGGACTGACTGACAGACAGACAGACACGCATCGCCAGCACAACACAGGGCCGGGGTGGCCGCCGCGGTCGCCGGGGCTCTTGGCCAAGACGCAGCACTGAGAGCCCCCGTGGAGACGCGCCGCCGCAGCGCCGGGCAGGGGCTGCAGCCAAGCGGGACAGCGCGGCGTCCTCGGTGCGGGCACCTCCCCCGGCGCGCCGCCGACCAGCACTTAGGCCCCGACACTCTCAGGTAAGTGTCCACGACGCGGCTTCCAACTCGCGCAGCCGGCCCACGCTGGGGGCCGTCCACGGGAGGCGCTCCTCTCCACCTGTGCCTCGACCCTCGTGGGCGCGCGCACCCGCGACACGCGCCGAGTCTGCTTCGGCAGTAACTTTCATTCGCCTTTCTCCTTCCTTGCTCTGTGCTGTAGGATGTTCGTCAAATCTGAGACTCTGGAGTTGAAGGAGGAGGAGGACGTGCTGCTGCTGCTGGGTTCGGCGTCTCCGGCTTCGGCGACCCTGACCTCGCTGTCCTCCAGCGCCGACGAGGAAGACGAGGAGCCACGCCGGCCGGGCGCTGCGCGTGGGCAGCGTGGGGCCGAAACTGGGTCGGGGGCGCGGGGAGGCCCGGCCTCCGGGGTCGGGGGCTGCCGGCCCGCGCGCTTGCTGGGGCTGGTGCAGGAATGCAAGCGGCGCCCCTCGCGCGCCCGGCCGGTCTCCCGCGGCGCCAAGACCGCGGAGACCGTGCAGCGCATCAAGAAGACCCGCAGGCTGAAGGCCAACAATCGCGAGCGCAACCGCATGCACAACCTCAACGCGGCGCTCGACGCGCTGCGCGAGGTGCTCCCCACGTTCCCCGAGGACGCCAAGCTCACCAAGATCGAGACCCTCCGCTTCGCGCACAATTACATCTGGGCGCTCACAGAGACCCTGCGCCTGGCTGATCACTGCGGGGGCGGCGGCCTCCCGGGGGCGCTCTTCTCCGACGCAGTGCTGCTGAGCCCCGGAGCCAGCGCTGCCCTGAGCGCCGGCGGGGACAGCCCGTCGCCCTCCTCCGCCTGGAGCTGCACCAACAGCCCCGCGTCGTCCTCTGCGTCCTCCAACTCCACGTCTCCGTACAGCTGCTCCTTATCGCCAGCCAGCCCGGCGGGGTCAGACATGGACTACTGGCAGCCCCCAGCTCTCGACAAGCACCGCTATGCACCTCACCTGCCCCTAGCCAGGGACTGTCTCTAGAGCTGCCACCTCTGCCACCCACGCCAGGCGTCAATGGGTTCCCTTTCCTGTCCTCTACCCTTTCCCTGCCCCCCACTGTTCACACCCTGACAGCCGCTTCACTGAGCAGGCGTAGCCTTTGTGAATTCCTAGGCTGATGGTGC
The DNA here is from genome assembly GCA_009823505.1 of Rhizomys pruinosus. Taxonomy (NCBI): domain Eukaryota; kingdom Metazoa; phylum Chordata; class Mammalia; order Rodentia; family Spalacidae; genus Rhizomys; species Rhizomys pruinosus. The sequence goes on along the minus strand of VZQC01004283.1, from coordinate 1,719,118 downwards.
CTTTGGCTGTGGGTTAACTTCTTTCAGACCGGGCCTGATTTATTGAAGGATGAGGGAACTTATGGTCAAAAGAGGATGGTGACGGGGGGGCGGAGGGGCGTCGGGGGCAGGAGGGGCGCTTCTTGAAAGACTGAGAAGACACGAAGAAAAGACTAGGGTGGCGTTATCTACCCGGTTTGCGGAGTAGGCTGAGGCTCCTCCCTTCCTTCCAAGCCTCAGAGCCTCCAGGCTGTTCGTGTGAATCTCACAGAGGGTACGCAACTGGTTCCTGTGATCTCTTCACCTTCGCTTCTACATAGAGATGTTAATGTCAGTCGAAAGAAATGTATCTTAGCATCTGAATGAATTTACCGGTAATAATATTATCCACACATTTGCAGTGTCTGGCACCTGCTCCATTCCCATTGCTGTCTGGAGGCTGTGGGAATTTCACCTGTCAAACCAAACTCCCTCTCTGATGTGCACTTTGTCCTTTTTCCCAGATTCATCACAATGCCTATTGTCCTATCCTTCTTTCCCTTTTTCCCTACATTTTGCCATCTGTCCCTTATGATTTATAAGGGGGAAAACTTGTTTTGTTAAAGGGCCAGGTTAGAAGTCATTGTATAATTTGTAAGCTTTGTAAGGATTGAATGCAAGCGTGGAAATTTAGGCTGAACTCTCCATCAAAAGGAAAAATGTGGAGGAAAAGGGAAAAATCAAGAGGGAGGATTGCTTCATGCATTATTTATCTCGACCTTTTAGGGGAGAAGGAACTCCCCCATCCTTTCAAGAGATTAAAAATAAATCAACAGTCTGAAAACCTAAGCAGACATGGGACATTATCAGGCTCAGCCACACACGTGTTCCCTTCTATTTATTATGAAGAAAATTTTCATGGGAAAAGTATGTATTTTTTGTATATTCTACAGAGTTTATTCTAGTATGTATTTACATCTTGAAGAACAAGGAATTGTTTTGTGATTAAGCTATAAATAAAGTATCTAATTTTCATAAGTTTGTATTGTAACTTTTTTCTTGCCTGATGTAGTTTTTAAATGCAGAATGAACTGTGCTTTTCTAAGGTGCTCTCTGTGTTAAATATGCTACTTGTATTTTGGCAGCAATGTTTGATGTAGAATTTCACTAAGAAATTATAAAATGTGGAGTCATATTTGAATTACCAATACTGAAATAAGAGTGCAACACAAGCCCAGACTTTGCTTTTAAGAAATCAGTTCCTGGCCCAGTGTGGTAGTGCATGTTTTTAATCCCAGCACTCAGGAGGCAGACCTCTGTGAGTTCAAGGCATAGTGTACATAGTGAGTTCCAGGCCAACTACAGGAGACCCTATCTCAAAAATAAATAAATAAATAAATAAATAAATAAATAAATAAATAAATAAATCAGTTCCTGGGACTGGAGAGATGGTTCAGCAGTTAAGAGCACTGACCACTTTTGCAGAGGACCCAGGTTTGATTCCCAGCACCCACATGGCAGGTAATAACCACTAGTAACTCCAGTTCCAGGGGATACTCAATGCCTTTTTCTGACCTCCTAGGAGATTGCACAACATGGGTACACTTACACACATACAGGCAATACACTTATACACATAAAATAATAAAATAATTTAAAAAATCAGTTCCTGAGTTAGGGAATATAGTTCAGTGGTAGAACATTTGCCCAGCATGCCATAGGCCCTAGGTGGCTAAATAAATAAATTTATTTCTGAACAAAGAAGATGAGGGGGTGGGGGAACTTAAATGGTAAGTCATGACAGACTCCAGAGTCCAGAAAAATCTTGATTTTCAAAATGTAGTAAAGTTGAGCCGGGCGTTTTGGAGCATGCCTTTAATCCCAGCCCTCAGAAGGCAGAGGCAGGCAGATCTCTGTGAGTTCAAATCCAGCCTGTTCTACATAGTGAGTTCCAGGACAGACTGGAGTTACAGGGACACCCTGTCTCAAAAAGACCAAAAAAAAAAAAAAAAAGTCTTGAAGTTGAAACTTCTTGCTAGGGTGTGTAGAAATTTGTTTCTTACACTTCTTTTGGCTTCAACTTTCATCTAAACTGAAGGAACTGGATTGTGATCCCTAAGGGCTCCCTTTCTCCAGCTCTACCTTCTATAATACAATAAGTTTGTTATTGGTGACTGATTTTGTATTAGCCATTTGAACAAACTACTTGGTTTCAAAAGGCAAACTTCTAGAAAAAAGATATTCAGAGTGAGCTCAAATACAAATAATATATTGAAAGAAATATTTCTGCTGGGCGTGGTGGCGCGCGCCTTTAATCCTAGCACTTGGGAGGCAGAGGCAGGCGGATCTTTGTGAGTTCAAGGCCAGCCTGGTCTACAGAGTCAGAGTGGATTCCAGGACAGCTGGGGCTACACGAAGACCCTGTCTTGAAAAAGAAAAAAAAAAAAAAAAAAAAAAAAAAAAGAATATTTTGCTTTCTGATCTTCGTTAATTACAGAGTAAAAACTCGTTCAAAGAGGAAGCAAAAATGATGTAATTTACAACTTAATTTCCAATGCAGAGATGCCATTCAATTGCCCATGGCTTAAAAATGCCCACATTAGCCAGGCATGGTGGCACACACCTTTAATCCTAGCAGAGGCAGGCAGATCTTTGTGAGTTCAAGGCCAGCCTGGTCTACAGAGCAAGTTCCAGGACAGCTGGGGCTACAGAGTGACCCTGTCTCGAAAAGACCAAAAGATAGATAGATAAATAAATAAATAATCTGCATACTTTTCTTTTAGCTTGTGTACTCATAGATGTCATTTCCCCTAAGGTTTAAATTTAGAATGTGGCCAAACTTAATATGGGTATTTTTATTTTTTGTCTTTTCAAGACAGGGTCTCCCTGTAGCCCCAGCTATCCTGGAACTCACTCTGTAGACCAAGTTGGCCTTGAACTCACAAAGATCCACCTGCCTCTGCCTCTCAAGTGCTAGGATCAAAGGAGTGTGTCAGTAACCACGCCTGGCGTTATGCAGTTTTTTAAAAAGGTAGTTGTTCACCGGATGTGGTGGCGCACGCCTTTAATCCTAAGCACTTGGGAGGCAGAGGCAGGATCTTGTGAATTCAGGCCAGCCTGGTCTACAGAGTGAGTTCCAGGACAGCTGGGACATACAGGAGACCCTGTCTCAAAAGACAAAAAAAAAAAAAAAAAAAAAAAAGGTATTGTTCATGAAATTTCTTCCAAAAAAACTCATGTTTAAAATTTAACTTTTTTAATATAATTTTATGTGTTATGGTGTTGTCCTGCATGTAAGTGCACCAGGTGTGAATGCCGCAGGAGGTCAAGAAGGTGTCAGATGGCGTTAGGCACCTTGGGCTCAGGAAAGGATCTGGGTCCTCTGCAAGAGCAGCCATTGCTCTTTTTGAGACAGGGTCTCCCTTCAGTCCCAGCTGGCCTGGAGCTTGCTATGTAGACCAGGCGGCCTTGAAAGAAACCTTGAATTTGATTTTTTATTTTTTTTTTTTGGTCTTTGCAAGACAGTCGCCCTGTAAGCCCCAGCTGTCCTGGAACTCACTCTGAAGACCAGGCTGGCCTTGAACTCGCAAAGATCTGCCTGCCTCTGCCTCCCAAGTGCTAGGATTAAAGGCGTGCGCCACCACGCCCGGCCCAGCCATTGCTCTTAACCACTGAGCCATCTCTCCAACCCTGTCATAAGCTCTTTTTGCTTTATGCTAAATCCTTTGCATAAAAAAATGGCTGCTTCTCCTAAAGTACCTATCTGAGCCTCTCCATCTATATGGAGTGTTCAAGTGTTTAATATTTTAACGATTACATTTTTATGTTTTTATTGATGTTTCGTGTATTTCAGACATCATTTTTCAGTTCAATTTAGGCATATTCCTCTTTCCCTCCCCCCACCTCACCCCAGATCTTGCATTCTGCCATAACTTTTCTGCATCTTTCTCTTACTCTTTTTTTTTTTATGTTTGGGAATTCGCATTTTCCTCCATTAATTTCATATTACTCTAAAATATAGATACATACTTTCCACCCATATGCAGTAATTACAGAGTCTGAAAATAAGTGGTGGGTGTTGAAAGATTTACATTATAACAACATAGTTGCTTTCAGATAAACAGACATATAACAATAATGTTGTTCAGCTTGCCTTTCAACTTGGGATTTGGTGTTAGCATCCACAAATGAGGGAAACCATTCTCCGTTTGTTTTCAATTACATTTTTACCAAAGGAAGAATCAACTCAAAGATTTTGGTTAGCTTTCATGTTGGACAAAAAAGGCACCTGTTTGAACCACCTCCTTTTCTTTGAGATACTAGGAATTGAACCCAGGGTCTCATGGATGCTAGGTAAGCACTCCACCACCGAGCCAACCTCTCTCCACCCCCAAAGCCAGCCAGCAAACAGACAAACAGCAGCATGAACATTTGAAAACAGCTTTTTGATGGCAAACACACCCATTCTGTCGATGATTTGTTTATTTATTTATTTATTTATATTTTTATGTGTATGAGTGCACCGTCTGCATGTAGATTGGTGCACCCGTGTCGTGCAATACCGCGGAGGTCAGAAGAGGGCGTCGGATTCCCCTGGAACTGGAGTCAAAGACGGTTCTCAGCCGCCATGTGGGTGCTGGGAATCGAACCCAGGTCCTCTGCAAGAGNAATCATTTAGATGAGAGGCAGTCTTTTTTTTTTTTAATTTATTCTTGTATGTGTATGAATGTACTGTCTGCATGTAGGTTTGTGTACCCGTGTCGTGCAATGCCATGGGAGATCAGAAGAGGGCGTCGGATTCCCCTGGAACTGGAGTCAAAGACGGTTCTCAGCCGCCATGTGGGTGCTGGGAATCGAACCCAGGTCCTCTGCAAGAGCAGTCGGCGCTCTTAACCGCTGAGCCATCTCTCCAGCCCCCATCTGTTGATGATTCTTATGGTGATGTATAATGCTTTTTTAGAAACTTGCATATAGGTGTGTGGAGCACATCCTCAGAGGATGAAATCTCCTTGACAAAGGTGATCCTAATGGCTTACATGGAGCAGCAGGGATGGTAGACGCTTGATCATTAGAAGCTTTGAGTAACATGGTTGATGACTCCGCCCTAGCATCTCTACAGTTTCTCTAGGCCAAGAGACTTGTCCTTCTTCTGGAAGCCAGAGGCTGAAGGAAGGTGCCATGCACATAGGAATCATGTCCTACATACCACGGGTTCTGCCTTCCATCCCAGAGCCGTATTCTTTCTTCCAACCCCAGTTTAAAACATGCCATTATACACTAAACTGGTGCAATTATTTTGTCTAGTTTTCAGTAGTGAAGAATGCTGTTCTTGAGGGTAGGGGTCTGGGAGGATTGCTCAGTCCATAAACTGTTTGCCATGGGAACATCAGGAGGTGAGTGTGACCCCCTAGCACCCTCCCCCACCCCCAAGCCTGGCGTAGCTGTAATGCCAGTGAGCACTGCGGAGGCAGAGACAGGAGAATCTCTGGCAGTTTACAGGGTCAGTCGGACTCATGGAGCCCGGAACAAAGTGGCTTTTTCTCTGGTCTTAATGGGCTCCACTGGCACCACGCAGTCTCATCGACCTGGGAGTATGGTATTCTATTTCAAGAGGCTCTAAGGAGAGAGATTTCAAACAGCACTGTGGAAATACTCCTCTAGGGACAGTTTCTCCTGCCTATGTTTCCAGCTCCCACGGATGCGCCGAGGTTCTCACCTGAGGTAGCTGTTGCGGGTCGAATACTGGATGCCTTTATTTGTTCTGGAGTCCTCAGACTTCATTATGGTCTTGTTTTCCTTCACCAGATTTTAAACGCAACTGTTTAAGACCAAGGAGGGAAACGAAAGAAAGAGCTGGACTGGGGTCTAGTGAAAGGCGGGTGTTGGGAGGAGGCGCCCGGGCAGCGAGGGCGTTGCAAGGTCGCCGGGCACCTGTGCGGCTTAGAGTCTGGTCCAGAATAGCCAGGGCGGACTTTACGTCCACGCCCGCTTCCGCGACGTCACCGGCCAGTCTGGGTCGCATGGGTTCAGAAATGCGAAGGGGGACAGGCAAGGCTGGGACCTGTGGGTGTCCTGCCCGGAGCGGCTCCACACCGCATAGCCGTGGGCAGTGGTGACTGGGCGGCGACACCTGGAACCGGTTAAAGGCGCCTTCTCACGCGGGGCCAGGGCCTCTCCCAGCCGCCTCGGGCTCCCAGGCTAGCTTTGAATATATTAATTAAATAAAGCAGGCAGCCCTTGAATCGCGCTGGTGCAGGGAGCGTGAAAGTCCTGGCCTCCAAATCAGCAAAAGAAATGTGTGAAAGGAGAATTAGTGAAATTAGGTTAGGCCAATAAAACGTGGGGGCTGCAGCACCCCCTCCCTCCTCGCTCCCCAAGCCTGGGGCTAGTAGGGCTATCTGGTCTGATCTATTGTTTCCCGCCCTGGCAGGGGGTTCATTGTGTGATAAATAATTCCCCCTCCATTTTCTTTTATTCTTACAAAAAATGGGTATTTGCATAATCAGTGCTTTGATGTGCCCAGAAATCAGAGGTTTGGTGTCCTTAAGACTACTACTGGGAGAGAAGAAACAAAGCTAGATCCAGATCTTTCTTTCTCTAGGCTGCCAGTGTGTGGGGCCGACTGTCACTAACAGCAGCATGAAGGGGCTGTCTCCTTTTTAGAAGATCTACTTTAATGATTAAACTTAAAGAATGTCTAATGGGAATGTTCTCATTCTCTGGAGCTTCGCCCTGTCCTTCGGAGTTTATTGTTCTCTGCAGTTTATTTTCCAAAGCTCTTGAGGTGGGGGCGGGGTACGCCTCACTCCCTACACCCCACGTGGCTTGAACTAAATCCCCGCCAGGGGTCCCTGAGGGCCAAGGAGAGAAGAGGTCCCCAGTAGTGATCTTCCTGCGCCCACTCCACCCCACGCGTTTGATTTTCCCACGTTAGTTTATCCAGCTATGATGGATGGGGTTTCTCTTAGGCCAGACACGGATGTGCTGGGCCGGTTCAGTCCTGAAGTGCAATCGGAAGGGATGGGGGTGGTCCCTGGGAACGTAGCTTGGGTGCAGTTTTAGAGTGTCCCCCTCCCGGGGCAGGAGAGACGAGCAAAGAAATTCAGTCACCTGGAAAGCAGACTGCGAAAACTGATGTGGTCAAGCTATTATTTCCCTGCAAGATGGCGTGAGTTGGAAGGGTGAGTGGGAAAGTTTCCTGATGGTGCTTGTGTTGTAACAGATGACTTTTCCTCCTTCTGGTGCCAAGGCAGTGGTGGTGGGGTGGGGGAGATGGAAGTAGGGGTGCTTCTGACCACGTTCTCTCTCTTTTTCAGTTGCTCTGAACAGGAAGGGGAATGATGCCAATTTGGATTACTGACAGGGAGCGTCATGTGAGTTCTTGGTGGGTGCAACGCAAACGCAGGAAACGCGGGAAAGCTTCAGGATCCGACAGCACCCACAGCACCAGGGCTCAGGTTTTCCTCCTCCCAGCCGGCACCTGGTCGAGTGGACCCAGTCATTCTCCAGGTGGTCCATAGGCCTTGGATCTTAGAGCTTCATGGTGGTGAAGCACACTGTTCATTCTCTTTTTAACTTACATTTAGGTTTTACTTTTCAAAGCTGTAATTGTATTAACGTTCGGTTTTCTATCAACTTTCTAAGGAAACAAAAGTTAATATTTCTTCAGGAAAACGCCATAACAAAAAAGTCATCATCATCAACAAACAAACAAACAAACAAACCACCCAGGATCCCTAGTTACTCTTAAAGGAGGCTTATCTTCAAGGTTTGGTTTTAGCGACAGCTCTGCTGTTCTTGGAACCTGGAAGGCGGTACTTGAATTCTAAAGATGTAAGAAATCCGGAAACAAAGAGACACACCTGGCCTTTTTGAACGATTTGTACTATACCTATTCTTTAAAAAGACACAGCGAGGCACCATAGATTTGACATAATGGATTCTATGAACTTGTACAATCCTCTACACCACCCCTCTCTTACAACTCATCCTTCCCTGGTTTTCTCTTCACCTCGTCTCCTTGTACTCAGTTCTTATTTCCATTTTCAGTACTTTTTGCTCCGCACCCAGAGCCATGCTTGGAGACCTTAAACAGCCCAGATCACTCAGATCACTCTATTTTATTTGATGTAGAACCAAATGAAAGCATTAAACTCCATAGATGGAAACAGAAATCTTTAAAAATAGGAACTGAGGGCTGGTTTCCATGGCAGCAGCTTGCAGTAAATCCTAATTCCATGTGACAAAGAGGTCATCTTCCTCTTCAAACGTGTTTATGATCCTTTTGTGTATTGTATTTTAGCATAAAAGCTTGTGTGCCCTGTCAGGGACTCTATGACTCTCAAGGGGGTTTATTGCCTGCTTGGCATAAAAATAGAAAGAAGCCAGATTACTGTCAGGGTGACAAAGGATGACCCTATAGGCTTGTCGTTGCTTTTTCTTTTTCTGTAATGCATAAATCTCACTATGCATTGAAGCAATTAAAAATGAAGATTTGGGGATAACTTTATTTTTTGTTTCATGTTTTCCTGAACCTATTGTATCAGAAACACCTTGCATAAACAAATGCAAGAAGACTGATTCAACCTAAGAGAATGATTAACTTATTTTTTGCTTGACTTTCCAGATAATTTTGGAAAATAAGTCAACTGGGGTAAAATTATTACCATGCCGTAAGCTATCTAGAAGGAAGTGTAACCAAGACTTCAGAGAAGCATGCATTTCAAAGTACCTACAACACTCAAAATGTATTTTTTAAAAAAATCAACTTTATCAGCCATGTGGTGATGCAGACCTTTAATCCTAGCACTCAAGAGGGAGAGAGAAGCCTCCTCTGTGAGTTCAAAGCCAGCCTGGTCTATATAATTTCTAGGCTGGCCAGAAATACATAGTGAGACTCTGACTTAAAAAAGAATCAACTTTATGCCAGGGGGTGGTGGCACACGCCTTTAATTCTAGCACTGGGAGGCAGAGGCAGGTGGATCTTTGTGAGTTCAAGGCCGGCCTGGTCTGCAGAGTGAGTTCCAGGACAGCTGGGGCTAGAGGGAGACCCTGTCTCGAAAAGACCAAAAAGAAAAAAAATCAACTTTACCCAAATTAATATTTTCCTTCTCTACTATGACACTAGGTTGAAAATAAGTAAGGAAGAAACGTGATTTAATTGACAGGAAAATAAAGCTTATGGAAGTCTTCAGTTCAAATCCAGTGTGTTCTGCACAGGCCAGGATTTCCAGTGCAGGTCTTGATGCTATCTTCAATGGAGCTTCCTGATTTTCAGTAGATCAAAGATGCTCCACTGAACATCCTCAGTGTGGGAAGTGTCTCAAAGGGTACCCAGGAAATGAACTTTTAAGGGAATTATTATTATTATTATTATTATTATTATTATTATTATTATTGGTCTTTTCAAGACAGGGTCTTCCTGTAGCCCCAGCTGTCCTGGAACTTGCTCTGTAGACCAGGCTGGCCTTGAACTCACAAAGATCTGCCTGCCTCTGCCTCCCAAGTGCTAGGATTAAAGGCATGTGCCACCATGCCCAGTTTAAGGGAATTATTTTTAAAATATTCTTTAAGGAACTACTTTAAAAGCAGTTTCAGTCATCCTTGAGGTGAACTGTTCAGATACTTTAGGACTTTCTGCTCTCTAGCATTGGGGAGGGGTTTCTTTTCTATATGCACAGGAGTTGTTTTTCAGAACAAAATTGGTATGTGCTATAGGGTTACAACAGGCCTGAAGAAGGAGGCCCTGGGTATAGTGACCCTTGACCAGGCATCTTGCAGATACAGCCATAATGCCTGTGTATTAAGACAACAATGACCATAAGATCTGGAAAAGCAAGCTGGTACAGAACTACTTACTGACCATAGTTCTCCTGGCAACTGCTGCTTCTTTATCATTCCAAATAATAGAAATCAGAGTATGTATCCTTTTCTTTTTTTTTCTTTTTTTAAATTTATTTTTAAATATATATTTTGTACAAGATTATCAAATCTAGACCTGTGTCCCCCACCCTATCCCCCCACCCCACCAGAGCTCATGCATTCTGCCAAACATGCTTTTCATCTCTTTCTCAGTCTTTCTCGATATTCTCCATGTGGAAGTTGACTGTTTTGAGCAGAAGTTCACTGTATTAGTCAGTTCTTTGATGCAGTCCTTTCTGTAGTTGTTGTTGTTGTTTCCAATATGCATCACTCCCAACTGCTTGGACAAAAGCTCAAGGGGCCATGCACAAGAAATACTTACAACTAGGTAATTGGCACTAGCATCCACAGATGAGGGATACCATTCGTCGTTTGTTTTTCTGGGACTGTGTTACTTCACCCAGCATGATGTCTTCTAGCTCCAGCCATTTTCCTGCAAAGCTCATGATGTCATCTTTCTTTACTGCTGCATAGAACTCCATTGTGTAGATGTACCACATGTATCCTTTTCTTATCTGTCTTATCTGAGTAAAATGAGTGAAACTCTGCCCAGTTGCATTTTTGTCCCAATGTTACCACATCTTCGCTGAGCTCAGAGTCACTGAGCTCAGATACACTGAACATCCCAACTTTTTGGTGTTAGTGATACACTTTCAAATTCTAGAGATTCTGTTTTAATGGGATTAGGATCTCAAAAGAGCATTGAAGATGGGCTTGGTGGCATGGTGCATACTTATATTACCAGCACTGCCAAGGATTTGTTTTCCTGATTTCAAGGCCAGCCTGGACTAATTAGTGAGGCTTATTCTTAAAAAAAGCCAAACAACAACAAAAATGCAAGACAAAGCTTCACTAAACAAGATGGCGTGCACCACTCAGAATCTTACCATATCTTATAGCGTCCTTCCATGTTGTTGTTGTTATTTGTTTATCATCATCATCATCGTTGCCATCATCATCATCATCAGTGTGTGGGCACACTTGCTGCAGTGTATATGTAGAAGTCAATTTTTGTGGAATTGGTTCTTTCCTTCCACCTCTATGTGAGTTCCAGGAGGCTTGAACTCAGGTCACTAGTTTGCCACCAATTTGCATGGTGATTGCCTTTACCAGCTGAGCCTTCTTGCTCATTCTTCCTTTTTTTTTTTAAATCGTCTCAACCATTTTCAAGTGCAATTAACTAGTGCTATGTATAGTCACATTATTGCACAACAGATTTCTAGAACTTTTCATCTCGAAAACCTGGAATCTATACCCACTGAACAACAGCTTCCTGTTTCTTCCTCTCACCAGCTCCTAGCAACTGTGTTCTACTTTATGTTTCTGTGAGTTTGATCACTTCAGATATTTCATATGATAAAAGATTTTTTATATCTAAAGAATGTAACTTTCTGGGCTGGAGAGATGGCCTAGCGGTTAAGAGCGCCGACCGCTCTTACAGAGGACCCAGGTTCGATCCCCAGCACCCACATGGCGGCCGAGAACCATCTGAAACTCCAGTTCCAGGAGAACTCCAGTTCCAGGGGAATCCGACACCCTCTTCTGACCTCCGCGGCATTGCACAACACGGTTGCACAAACTTGCATGCAGACAGTACATTCATACACATACAGAAATAAATAAAATTAATAAAAAAATTAAAAAAAAAGAATGTAACTTTCTGTTCCCATTTTCCTCTCATTTGAATAAACTTTGAATTTCTACATTGCTGATGTGAGAAGTATGTGTGTAGCGCCACCCTTTACCACAGCAGTCCTTCTGCTGTCTGGTGGCAAATGATCAGCGACACGTGCCCATTCTCTTCTTTGCATAGGGACATTGGCTCACAGAGTGCCTCCTTCCCCCCTTAATGAAGCCGTCCACTCTTATATGTAATTATGGTTTTGCTTCATTCTTTCTAGAATGGGCCTGAAGTAGTTCAATAAGGCTGGAGATCAGTTTGAAAAGCAGATTAAATCTTGGGACACATGGTTAAAGTTTACTGAGATAATGTGTCCAAGCATAAAAAATGGGCTAAACTATACACTAAATTGAAGTAGTACTAAAATGAGTCTAGTAAGTTGTTTTGTTTTGTTTTTTCATTTTGGGAAAGGCAGAACTCATGAGTTCAAGAGGCTGAATTCATGTTAGACTCTTTCCAGTTACTGAGTGGCTATGTGACCATAGGTGAACCACTTAGCCTGGTAGGCCTAAAGTTAGATTGGATATTTATGATCAGACTAAGGATTTTCAAGGGTTCTTCTAGCAATGATTGTCAGTATTTTTGTAAAGTAGAGTAGTTTTGCCAAACAAAATCTACAAATTTTAAATTTAGTTTCAGAAATAACACTTTGGGTGCTGCAGGTTGAACCCAGACCCCTCAGTGCCATACCACTTAGCAATGCTAGTTTCTATTTTCAGAAATATTTTCTTTTTCAAAGAGCATACACTTGGGGCTGGAGAGATGGCTCAGCAGTTAAGAGCACTGGCTGTTCTTGCAGAAGACCTGGGTTCAAATCCCAGCACCCACAAGGCAGCTAATACCTGTCTGTAATTCTAGTTCCAAGGGATCTGATATCCTCTTCTGTCCTCCATAAGCATTGCATGACATGGGTAAACTTACACCACACATGCAGGCATAACACTCATACACATAAAATAAAATTAATTAATTAATTAAAAATTAAAAAGAGCAAATACTTATAATTCACTGAGAAACCAATTTTCTTTTTTTTTTGGTCTTTTCAAGACAGGGTCTCCCTGTAGCCCCAGCTGTCCTGGAACTCGCTCTGTAGACCAGGCTGGCCTTGAACTCACAAACATTCGCCTGCCTCTGCCTCCGAAGTGCTAGGATTAAAGGTGTAAGCTACCACGCCCAGCAGAGAAACCAATTTTAAATTGTTTAAAATTTAAATTTATATTCTTCTTCTTATCGGTGCCTCTGTGTGTGTGTGTGTGTGTGTGTGTGTGTGTGTGTGTGTGTGTGTGTGCTTTGGTTTCCCTCACTGGCACTGGTTCTCTCCTTTCCTCTTTACATGGGATCACCTGAGCTGTTCGTTTGATTTTTATAACTACCTCACAATGTAGACCAGGTTGGCCTTGAACTCACAGAGATCTGCCAGCCTCTGCCTCCCGAGTGCTGGGATTAAAGGCATGCGCCATCACACCCAGCCAAACTACCTAGTTTTATTTATTTATTTATTTA
>VZQC01004283.1:1661373-1688187 GCA_009823505.1 Rhizomys pruinosus | reverse complement strand
TTTTTTTTTTTAAACTGTTCTTTGACAGTTTCTTTTTTTTTCAATTTTATTTATTTTTTTATGTGTATGAATGTACTGTCTGCATGTAGGTTTGTGCACCCGTGTCGTGCAGTGCTGTGGAGGTCAGAAAAGGGTGTTGGATTCCCCTAGAACTGGAGTTAAAGACGGTTCTCAGCCACTATATGGGTGCTGAGGATTGAACCCGGTTCCTCTGCAAGAGCAGTCTGTGCTCTTAACCACTAGGCCATCTCTCCAGCCCCCAAGGTAGTAAAATTTTATCTTAACTTTTGTGCAATCTGTTCTATTTTTCTTTTGTTTGTTTTTTAACAGAGGCATACTGTTTTTGTTTTTTGTTTTGTTTTGGCATACATAGCTGTTGTCTAAAGTATATTTATGTCGTCTGTTGGTCCTTTAATCACGCAGGGCCACAATCCATGAGATGTTCTTCCCTCCTTGGACCAGGCTCGCAGCTTTACAAGGCTGTAAGCCTAGGAATTGTCCCTGGCCAGCGGGCTTACAATTCCAGGCTGATCTCTGGCAAGAAGAGGGGAGAGAACCATGAGAAGTCATGGAGAGAAAGGAAACGGACTTAAAGAGAGAGGCCAGGAGAAAAATGACTCAGTTTTATTTATGCTAGCAATATGCTTATATACTAAAGCTACTGTGCTCTGGGAAAGGACGTGGGGGGCAGGAGGGTATGAATGAGAGGAAGGGAAGGGCGAGCCATCCTTGCTCCTGGGGCGGGGAGGGGGGAGCAGAGCTCCTGTTTGTGTAAGCAGTAAACTAGAGGTGTGACATTTTGCTCAATATCTTGAAGGATGAGGCCATGAGGGTCTGGAACTTTGTAGAGATAGGTGAGGCAGGAAATACTGCAATATCTTGACCTCACGGAGCTACAGATAACTCATAGAGGCAACTTAAATGCCCATGGAGATATCAGGTAACTCACGGAAGCCCCGGGACAGAATTTGCAGGCCCTACCTCAAGCCAGACAAAGTCTTATTCCTACACATAGCTTTACCATTTATTAAAGATAAAAGCAAATTTGTATGCTAATGAGACAATATACTTATTTTTATATAAAAATCAAATTTTGGGTGAATGTAGAGTGTAGAGCATATTTGCCATTTTTTAACAAGTTTTTTGTTGTTGTTCCCCTTAATTTTATATTACTCCAAAATATGCATATATACACTCCACACATACACCAAAATGACAAAGTCTGAAAATAAGCTATAGGTTAATTCCAAAACACATTTGTAAATCACATTTTAACAGTAATATTGCATGCAGACAAAAAGAAATATAACTTAACATTCCTAAGTTACATAGCAAGTTGATGTATGTTTTAATGTACTTTTAAAAAATTTATTATTTTTCATGGGTATGAGTGTACTGTCTGCATGTAGGTTGGTGCACCTGTTTCATGCAATGCCACAGAAGTCAGAAGAGGGTGGTGAATTCCCCTGGAACTGGAGTTAAAGATGGTTCTTAGCTGCCATATGGGTGCTGGGAATAGAACTTGGGTCCTCTGCAAGAGCAGTTGGTGCTCTTAACCACTGAGCCATATCTCCAGCCCCTGTTTTAATGTACTTTTTTTTTTTTTGGTATTTTTGAGATAGGGTCTCCCTTTTTTTAGTCCCAGCTGGCCTGGAGCTCACTGTGTAGACCAGGCTGGCCTTGAACGCACAGAGATCCTCCTGCCTCTGCCTCCCAAGTGCTAGGATTAAAGGCGTACGTCACCAGGCCCAGCTGTTTTAATGTACTTTTTTTTTATAAGTTTTTTTTTTTATTAATTTTATTTATTTCTGAATGTGTATGAATGTACTGTCTGCATGCAAGTCTGTGCACCCGTGTCGTGCAATGCCACGGAGTTCAGAAGAGGGTCTCGGATTCCCCTGGAACTGGAGTTCTCCTGGAATTGGAGCTTCAGATGGTTCTCAGCCGCCATGTGGGTGCTGGGGATCGAACCCGGGTCTTCTGTAAGAGCGGTCGGCGCTCTTAACCGCTAGGCCATCTCTCCAGCCCCTGTTTTAATGTACTTTTAAAGAGGTTGATTCTTCTTTTTTTCAGTATTTTTTTAATTTATTTTTTTATTGTTATTAAACTTTTCCCATACATCATTTTCCAATCAAATTTAGAGTCACTTCCCTTTCCATGCCTCCCACAGTCCCTGTGCTCTACCATACATGTCTTGCATCTTTTCTGAATCTTTCCAGTTTTTGGACTGAAACATGCATTTTTGTAACAGAGCTGAAATCACAGACGATCCACCTCGGCCTCTGCCTCGGCAGTGCTCGGTTTATTTAAAGGTGTGTGCCACAGCACGCCTCTGGTTTACAAGATGGTTTTTTGTCCATTTATTAAACTTTTAATGTGTGTTGTATGAGTTGTTTTACTATCTTGTGATCCAGTTTCACCAAAGCACCATTTTCTTGAAGATACTGTTATCCTCCATTGAAGATCTTCTTGGCCCCTTTGTCCCAAAATATGAGGCTAAGTATAGGTATGCTCCAAATATCTAGGTCTTATTTTGTTCCATGATCTACGGAGGCAACACCTGTTTTATAATGCTTTTTTCTCTCTCTCTCTCTCTTTTTTTTTTTTTTTTTGGTCTTTTTGAGACAGGGTCTCCCTGTAGCCCAGCTGTCCTGAATTCGCTCTGATAGACCAGGTTGGCCTTGAACTCACAAAGAATCCACTGCCTCTGCCTCCCAAGTTGCCAGGATTAAAGGCGTGTGCCACCAAGCCCGCGGCTTAACATACTTAACTTTTTTTTTGAGCACAGGGTTCCCCTTATAGCCCCGGCTGCCTTGGAAACTCACTCTGTAGACCAGGCTGTCCTGGAATCATTCACAGAGATCTGCCTGCTTCTGCCTCCCCAGGTGCTAGGATTAAAGTGGGTGTTGCTGCCACCATAATGCCGGCTTAAAAGATGGTTCTTAGCCACCTTTGTGTTGCTGGGAATTGAACCCAGGTCCTCTGGGAAGAGCAGTCTTACACCACTGAGCATCTCTCCAGCCCAATATTCTTTTGATGTTTTTTTTTTTTTTTTTCTTTTCCTTCTCGAATCCTTTTATTCTTTTTTTATATTTTTAATAAAAAAAAAATTTAACTAATATGTGTATGAGTGTTCTTCCTACATGTAATGTAAGTTCGCACATTACGTGCAGAAGGGGGTGGTGGATCCCCTCAGAGTGGCCTTATTGCTTGGGCCTGGCTCTCACGCCTTATAATCCTAGCCCTTGGGGCAGAAGGCAGGTGTATCTTTGTGAGTTAAAAGCCAGCCTGTTCTACAGAGTGTAGTTTCCAGGACAGCTGGGGCTTACAGCTTAGATCCTGTCTCAAAAAGACAAAAAAAAAAAAAAGTGTAGCCTTAGCTACACTTAGATGGTTGTTAGTCAGTATGTGGGTGTTGGGAACTGAACTCAGCTCCTCTGGAAGAGCACTATAACTCCTGAGCTATCTTTCCAGCCTCAGGTTTCAAAAAATTTTATGTGCTATTATCTGTTTATTTTTTAGATGAATGTTAATTATTTGTCATGTTTTAACAGAAAATACAATGCTGTTTTAGTAAGAAGTACGATTTGGAAAGCATATCCAATATAAGGGATTAAAAGGCTGGTCTAAACTGGTCAGAGCTAATGAGAAAACATTCCGGCTGCATCAAAGGATGGAACATGGACACAAGCGCAGGTTGTTTAGCACTCCCAGTGTATTGAGAGCCCTGCTTCTCTTTATCTCTTGGGCATAGCTGGCTTTCTGGCACACTTGCTCTCTGTGGTTTCAAGATGGCTGCCAGGATCAAACTACTACAAGGTCCCAGTTCAGAATGTGAGTGAATAATCAGCTTTGCTGGTCTTTCAGCCAGAAGTTAAGGAATTGATTCCTGTGGGTTTGTTTGTTTGTTTTTGTTTGTTTGTTTTAAACCAGGTTTCACTTTGTAGCCCTGGCTGACCTGGAATTTGCTATGTAGATCTGCCTGCTTACTGTGTGCTAGGATTAAAGGTGTGGGCCACTGAAACAGACAATTCTTGTGATTTTGATGGGCCTCAAACTGGTCAGGAACCTGAAACCAGTATTTTGTCAGAGTAGGAAACCCTGATTGCTATAAGCTGGTTAGAGTTGGGTCTAAAAACTCGGCTAACATCCAGGGATACTGTGGTGGGCCTTCCAGTTGTCTTCAGAGCTGCTACCACCACTCTTAGCTGAGCATGTCTGCTCATGTCCCTTTCTGAGAAATGCCTGCTGCAGAAGAGAACGCATTAACCCAAAGAGTCCCTCACTGTCAGAGGGTGGCCTAGAGCTAGCACAGGCTGCTGTGGGCATGCATAGGCCTGGCTCCTCTACCTCAAACTGAGTTGACTCTGAAGGCTCATGCAGCTGGGACCTTGACTGAAGCCACATTGCCATGCCATTGGCTCACCATGCCACAGTTCTATTCTCATATCCTTCTAGGTGTGACTCCTGAGGGCACTGTCCCACAGGCCTTCTGCAGGCATCTGTTTCTGAATCAGTATTGATTCCACGGAGGTGATGTTTAATCCAAAAGAGCCAGTTTCTTCCTCTGTCACCCCTTCCCTCTTCCCTAATTCTGTTCAACAAATGGTCAACTCATACCTTCTGGAATCTGTCACCAGATGTCAGGGGAGTTTCAATGCCAACAAATGTTATGCTAGTGAGCCTGGCTGAGCTGCACAGGAGACTCAAAAAGCACCTTGTTGATTTCAGGGCTCCTTCAGTTTTCCTCAAGAGCAGTAGGTGTACCATTAACTTTTCAGCTATCCTGGCAGGTAATTGCAATGCATTTGATAATGCTCAAGAGGTAAAACTAGAGTTTTCTGGGCTGGAGAGGTGACTAAGTGGTTAAGAGCATGTACTGCTATTGCAGAGGACCAGAGTCTGGTTCCTGGCATCCATGATAGGTGGTTCATAGTCACCTATAACTCAACTCCAGTGGGATCTGATGCCCCTGGCCTCTGAGCACACCAGCACTCATGTGTATACACAAAATGCACACACATAATCCAAAAAGTAATTTAAAAAATCTTTATTAAAATACTGAGAGGCTTCACCAGCACTGCCTATTTAATAATCCTTGGGAACCTTTATGAATGGGCATAATTCTTGTTTACATTTTCCATGAACCTGAAGCTAAGGGTTGTGAATGACCTTGTGCAAGGTCATGCAGGAGGGGCCTGTATCAGTGGGAGCTTCGAACTATGTACGAATTTCAAGATGGGTACAGGTTGGCCCAGTGTTAAATTGTGTATTTCTCAAAACTTGACATTAATTTCTTCTGTTAATTTTTGTCATGTCTGAACTGGATCTTTTCCTAATTGAAATTGTTTATATTTCACACAGAACATCTCAATCAATCTCAATCTCCTTTATACCCCCTTCCCCATTACCACCCTACCACTGCACCCGTACTGGAAGTCAGACACTCTGTCATTGTGTCTAGTTAGCATCCTCAGAAGATACAAGTTCATCCATAGCCCATCCAGAACCCTTCTCTCTGAGATCAGCTCTTCTTCACCCACCAGTGGTTGGCTACCAATAGTTCTTCTGCTAAGATTGGGACCTGCTGCCCATTTCCCCAGTTCTATGCCGGGTTTTGTCTGCTTGAGTTTGTATGGGTCTTGTGTGTGCTGACACCATTGCTGGGGGTTCATATGAGCAGGGTCCCCAGAACTTGTACTATCCTGTTTCCACATGGTCATCCATCCCCTCCCTGGCTCTTACAGTCTTTCTGCCCCCTCTTCTGCAATGGTCTCTGAGTCCTGGGTGAGTGAAGCTTAACACAGGAGTCCTGTCCCAGGGCCCACACCTGCATCTCCGTGCTTTGGCTATTTGTGCTCTTTTGTGTTCCTGGCCCTCAGTTGCACAAGGGAGCTTCATTAGTGAGAATTGAGAGATTCCTTAGTGTCCTCTTTATCTCTTGTTCTGTGCTGCATTAGTCTTACATGTAGAGGTTGCATTGTAGATGTGTAACTTAAGTTTGGGAAATTCACAGACAATGTCTGTGTGACCAGTTGTGTTATATTGCAGTAGTCTCCATCTGGTCCAAAAAAAGCTTCTTTGATGAGTGGTGACTGAGATACCTGACTGTAAAAATATAAGGATCTATATTTTGCACTTAGTAAGAAATAACATTAATCTGGGTATGTGACAGCCTTGGGGTTTTCTCTAAGATCTATGATCTCTCCATCCATGTGTATTTGGCTATGTTTATAGTACCACACATGAGTCTCCTGCCATTGAGTGGGCTTTAAGTCCAATTAGGTAATCATTGATTGCTCCCAATATAAAAGTGCCACTATTGCACCAATGTCACATGCTGTGCCAGTCATTGATGTGGTTATTAAAGCTGGTGTTTAACCATCAATTGATTTTGTCCCTTAGCAGCTTGCATAGTGCTCTCCAAAGATATGGGAGCTAGCCTTCAGGGGATGTGGCTTCCAGGTCAGTTCTAGCTCCATTGCACCAAATTTGGTCTGTGAAGGATGTCCTGTCTTCAGCAATAGGGTCTTACCTTCGAGTTCCGGGAGGTTATCAAGGGCCGTGGCAATAGCCTGTATAATTTTGGGGTCTCTTGGACTACCCTGGCCAGCAACTCAAAGGAAGGTTTCTCCTGTCTAGCACTGTTTCTTGTTAAGTAGCCTTCAGCTATACACATGGACTCATGTAGAGATATTGTATATGTAATTTGTCATTAGGTTGTTGGACTGATATGATCCCCTCTGTTTTATTATCCTAGCTAGGCATTATTTATCTCTCCTCTCTCTCTTCCTGTCTAAATCTCCTTCTGAACTGTAAGGATCTTTTCAGCTTACATTACTAATTAATAGATACACAAGCCCTAAAAGAATACTGAGTTATCCTTACTTTTTTCTTCATATATAAAATATATAATGTGAGATCTTTAAATCCAGGCTTCTCCAACTTTTTCTATTTGTGACGCCTTTCACTTGTGAAATTCTTAGCTGACTCTTGGTATGTATACGGGTATAAAGGTATACAAATCAAACATTTACTGGATGTAAATCATAAAAAAAAAATATAAAACAAGTTTTTGGTAAACGTAATTTTTAGTATTTATTAAAAGCAAAAATAAAATTTCATACTAATGAGATGGATATGCTCCTTTATTTTTATATAAAGAATTACATCTTGGCTGAATATTTGATACTGTAGGACACAGATCTTTTTAATGTTTTTCAGTGTTGATAAATATTTTGATATTTTTTTTTATTTTGGTCTTTTCAAGACAGGGTCTCCCTATAGCTCCAGCTGTCCTGGAATTCCCTCTATAGACCAGGCTGGCCTTGAACTCACAAAGATCTGCTTGCCTTTCCCGAGTGCTAGGATTAAAGGCATGCGCCATCACGCCTGGCAATATTTTGATTTTATAATCATCAATGTTGAGAGTGCCCCTTCACAGAAATACACAGTACAAAATGGCAGAATTGTGTTCAGGACCATTTTGGAAATTGATGGAAATTCTGTCCTAATCCCAGCCCCAAATTCATTGAATGATCTTTAATGAAAATCTCAACTCAAGCTGCGATTTGAAAAAAATCAAGGATTCTAGAACAATATAATACAAAGATATACTAACTTGATACACTCTGAGGAATGACAGCAGGAAAATATTAAAACTGGTTTTCATAATTAAACTGCTATGTTTCTACATGTGTATGTCCAGCAGAAACATGGCAATTCGTATGCCAGTTGCGGTGGAGCACGCCTTTAATACCAGCCCTCTGGAGGCAGAGGCAGGTGGATCTTGTGAGATCAAGGGCATCCTGGTCTATGTAGTGAGTTCCAGGAGGGCTATTACTAGGGAAATCCTGTCAAAATAAAACAAAACAAAACCCCAAACATGGCAATTCACAACATGCGGCCATCTCATATCTGCACTGAGATATTTTGGGTAGTGTCCAAGTTTGGCTGTCTGTTGTGATATGACCCTGACCAGAAGCAACCTGGAGGAGGAAAGAGTTTATTTGACTCACAGGTTACAGTCCATCCTTGAGGGAAGTGAAGGCAGGAACTCAGGACAAGAATCTGGATACAGAAACTGGGCAGAGAAATGGAGGAGAGCGGCTTAGTGGCTTGCTTCCACGCTCCCATTCAGCTACCTTTTTGTACAGCTCAGGTCCACCAGCCTAGGGGTAGCACTACCCACAGTGGGCTAGGACACCAGTAGCCTTTAAGAAAATGCCTCTGTTCTGTGATGAGGCCCTGAAGTTTGTGCTGGGCACAGCACCCTAGTGAAAGTGTGGAACCATTCCCTGTAAAAAAAAAAAATTGCCTCCACAGACATGGGCCACAGGCCAGTCAGACGAAGTACCTCAGTTAAGGGTCCTTCTTGCCAGGTGTGTCAAGTTGGCAATGATAGCTAACTATGGCAGGCGCTGTTTGTTACATGGTGGGACAGCATGCTCAGCACAAAATGTGCATACTGCGTATTCAGAACCGAGACTGCAGTAAAGTCTCCTGATGCAACATGGGCAAGCACTACCTGAGAACCTCAGATTCCTTCTGCATTTGATCCTGAATTAAGTTTGGTCAATGTGCATTGAGAAGCCTTTTACTGCGGCCAAATTTCTTGTGACCCCACAGTTTAAGAAACTGGGATTAAATAATGGTACGCAGGAATTATGTACATGTGGGTGTATTCGCGTATGTGATTTGGACTTTACCTTCAGAGACAAGAACACAGCCTTTTCTAATTAACAATGGTGAGCTCTCACGGCATCATCATTTCAGAGACCTTGACCTACCTGAAAGTCCACGTGCAGAGGAAGCTGCAGAGAGTTTGCTACCTGTATGACAGCTGTGGCGAATACGCTGTGTGCTCAGCATTGCGCAGCACATGGTCAACAATCACAGTCACAAGAACAGCAGCAGGAATTGCTACCGTACGCTTTCTTTACATATAAAGTGTTAGATGAAGAGCTTTAACAGCAGTATTTAAAAAAATATTACTTGTGTGTAAACATGAATGAGGGTGCACACAAGCTGTGCTGTGTGAGTGGAGGTCGGAAAACAACTTTCAGGCCTTGGATCTCTCCTGCCTTGTTTTGTGGCATGTGTCTTGTTTCAGCCAGGCTGCACACCAGGCTAACTGCGTCCAGGCCACTCTGCTGCCGCATCTCCTATCTTGATTAGAAGAACTGGGACTGCAGATACGTGCATCTGCATCTGGCCTTTTACCATGGATTCCAAGGACCAAACTCAGGTCATCAGGCTTGCACTGCAAGCACTTTTACCCACTGAGCCATCATCTTGTAGGCCGTGTGTGTGTGTGTGTGTGTGTGTGTGTGTGTGTGTGTGTGTGTTTTGTAAATTGGTCTCAGTAAGTTGCCTAGCTTATCTTCGAATTCATTATATAGCTCAGATGATCCTCAAACTCGTAATCTTTCTGCCTCTGTAGCCAAGTGCTAGGATTATAGATGGGATGCAGGATCACACCTGGGCTAGCATTATTTAATCACTGGAAAAATCCTGTGAGAAGGCATTACTATTATTTATTACATTTGATTGATTGATTGTGTGTGTGTGTGTGTGTGTGTGCGTGCTAGCATGCACACACACACACACACACACACATGTGCATACATGCATATACACACCCTACAGAACAAGTGTGGACGGAGGTCGGAGGACAACTTGCAGGAGTCAGTTTTCTCTTTCCACCCCATGGGTCCACGGCATCAAACGCGGGTCATCAGGTGTGGTGGTGGCAAGCGCTGTTACGCACTCAGCCATCTCCCTGGCCCAGGCCTCACACAGGAAGGAGCCTAAGCCAAGTGAGGTAAGGCAACTTGTGTAACTGCCACACAGACAGGAGCCAATGCAAGCTGGAAGGTGTTTTCTTCTGGACCAAGGCTTACACTAGATGATTTAGGGTATGTGGTTTACTTTGATCACAAAATATGAGTGAAAGTGACATTGCTCACTTTCAGGGAAAGCCAAAAGTCAGTGTGTGGGCACGCTGTTCATGTCTGTGATGGGGTATAGAGGCTAATTCACCCTCCAACCACAGGTATAGAGAAAATCGTGAGCACTACATAAAACACAGTGTTCAGTCTTTGGACACGAGTTCGCAGCCCTCAAGAGGAGCTAGTGAGATGAGAGGTGGCTTTTGAACATTCTTCCTTTCAGGTAAGCATGGCACAGCGGAGAGGGGAGAAGCCAAGCAGGGCCTGGAAGCAATGCTGAAATGAAGACACAGGAGTTGCCAAGGTGGCCAGAACAAGCAAGGACGGGGAAACAAGTTGCAGGGTGACAGAGTTGAAAAGCTGGTTAGCAGGACTAGCTGAACTGGCGACTTCTGGGTTCAAGTGCGAGGCTCTGCTTTGATCCATAAGATGGAGGGTGATCGAGGAAGACAGACAATATCAACTTCAGGCCTCCATGTGCACATGCACTCACAGCACTGGTGCCCCCAAGTGCACAACATATGTGTTATGCACATTTGAACATGCATCATATACACACACACACACACACACACACACACACTAACACGCACAAAGGGAAAAAGCACACATCTTTAATACCAGCACTCAGAAGGCAGAGCCAGGTGGATCTCTGTGAATTTCAGGCTAGCCGGGTCTACATAGTGAGTTTCAGGCCAATTGGGGATATGTAGCAAAACCCTGTCTCTCCTTCCCCAAATTGATGCTTCATTTGAAGCATGGTATATAATCGATACAGGGGAAAATCACCCCCCACCCCGCAGAGTTCTTAGTCTCATTTATAAAAGAATTTAAGAATGGACTCAAATGGAAGCTTTAGGACGATTTTATTAGAATTGAAGGAAAAATCCTCAGGGCAGGCAAGCCACAAGTCTTAACAGTTGCTTTGAGGAGGAGAATGGAGGAGAGAAGGAAAAAAAAGCTGTGTGGGTTTAGAGCCAGCACAGAGGTCAGATGCGTGGTAGACTAGCAGTTGCTGGGTGGAAAGGGGAAGGGAGGTGTAGAGAGATGAGAAAGCTCACACTGCTGGCTGCAGCCCGAAGCATTTGGGGAAGTATGCTTAGAAAAGAAATAGGGGCTGGAGAGATGGCCTAGCGGTTAAGAGCGCCGACTGCTCCTGCAGAGGACCCGGGTTTGATCCCCAGCACCCACATGGCAGCTGAGAACCGTCTTTAACTCCAGTTCCAGGGGAATCTGACACCCTCTTCTGACCTCTGTGGCATTGCACAACACGGGTGCACAAACCTACATGCAGACAGTACATTCATACACATAAAAAATAAATAAATTAAAAAAATATTAAGAAAAGAAAAGAGATATAAAGAAGAAAAGGAGAAGTTATACTTTTCTGAATTCAGAAAAGCAGGGCAAGCCTTAGAATGAGCTACAAGTCTGGTCCACAAGCACTGTGCTAGCGGGTGTGGGTTCTGGGCAGGAAAAGTTCGCCATATCATTCCTGCCCATTTCTCTAGCATAACTTTAGGGGAACCTGCCTTGCTAGGGGTGTTTCTATATCCAGTGTTTGACCCTGGTCATAGAAACTGGAAAGTTGAGTCTTTATCCAGGCAGGAGATTTTATTCTCCTGAAGGCCTTGTTTGCTACCAAAACATAAGAATACATATAATATAGTTTAGCAGCCTTTACTAATCGTCCTAGAAGATTGGGATTTAATGCACTTTGCCCACAGCAGTAGAGTATTTGTAAAAATAATGATGTCACACCGAGAGAGCGGAAGAACAGGTGGCAACCGCTTTCTTCTAGGTTATGTGGTTTGCAACAATGAAAACAATAATAAAAAAGAGCAAGAGAAACAAGTTTGGTATTACTTTTCCCAATTTTAATTTATGTGTCACAAATGATTTAATTAAATAAGCACTAAAAATATCAGACACTGTAAGAAAGACAAATCTCTAATCCACAATGCTAGTGTTCAAGCATTTTTGCTTTTTAAAAAACCCAGACAAAACTTGAAAACAACAGCTACAAAACCCCCAAACCCCAACCCAAACTCCTGCCTGCCCAGAAGCCAATCCCTTTTCCACACTCATTATCATTCAGATGAGCCTTTTGTAAAACAAAGATTTCAGCATGGGCATAGCTTTTTCAGGGTCTGAGAAGCCCTTCTTATTTGGATTTACAAATAAAAGGGCCCTCTGGATCTAATTAAGAGACTTTCACCTGCCATCATTCATTTATTCAGTTCACAAATATCTATGAAGCACGTGCTATGTTCCAGGCACATGCTAAACACTGGTTACACTGAGAGTTAGGCCACAATGGACCAATCATAAACTCATACTCTTAATTAATCTTGTGATTTTTAATGATTTAGTTCTTTCATTCAGTGAGGCCTTATGAACAAGGACGTGCCAGGCTAGAAACAAGGGCTGCCAATATGAACTCACAGTTTCTGGCTTCATGTGCTCATAATCTAACAGGGGGAGGCAGACACATAAACAACCAATTATTGTGCAATTGAGGTCCCACCAGAAAGGTGTGCAATGGCTTAAAAGAGTGTGAGTGTGAGTGTGTGTGTGTGTGTGTGTGTGTGTGTGTGTGTGTTACTAGAGAGGGTTGATTCTAGGGGAGTCACAGAAGCACTCTTTGAAGAGACTGCTGTTGAATGGAGTCTTGAAGGACAAGACAGATTTTGTTTGCGGGAAAGCAGGAAGACTGGTCCAGGCACTGGGAGACTGGGAGATACAGTTCTGGGAGAGCATGTCTACTTATCTGGGAGGATGGGATTCCACCTGGAGATCAAGCTAAAGAGCTATGGAAGGAGAGAATTATGCTCAAGAAGCATTTAGGAATATCCGTCTGTACTTGTTGATATTAAAGTAGTTTGACTTTAAAAAAAAACAAAACTCAGCATATGGGCTGGAGACATGGCTCAGTCATAAAGTACTTGCCATGCAAGCATGAGGACCTGTGTTTGGATTCCCAGCATCCACATAAAAGCCAGGTATGTCAGAGTGTGGCTGTGGATCCAACCATGGGAAGGTAGAGGTGGGAGGAGACCTGGATCTTGCTGGGACAGCTCCAGCAATTTATATCATTTTTTCAAGGTGACATAAGAGAGAAAGAGGGTCCATGAACAGCTATACAAGTGGGATCTGTTATTGTGTAATAACTCTGCGGGAGGGATCTGTTAATGGGTAATAACTCTGCAGGGGGATCTGTTATTGTGTAATAATTCTGCAGGGGGATCTGTTATTGTGTAATAACTCTGCAGGGGGATCTGTTTTGTGTAATAACTCTTCAGGAGGATCTGTTATTGTGTAATAACTCTGCAGGGGGATCTGTTTTGTGTAATAACTCTGCAGGAGGATCTGTTTTTGTGTAATAACTCTGCAGGGGGATCTGTTATTGTGTAATAACTATGGGCGGGATCTGTCATTGTGTAATAACTCTGCAGGGTATCTGATAGTGTGTAATAACTCTGCAGGGGATCTGTTATTGTGTAATAACTCTGCAGAGGGATCTGTTATTGTGTAATAACACTGCAGGCAGGATCTGTTAGTGTGCAATAACTGCAGGCTGAATCTGTTATTGTTTAATAACTCTGCAGGCTGGGATCTGTTAATGTGTAATAACTCTGCAGGGTGGGACCTGTTATTGTATAAAACTCTGCAGTGGGATCTGTTATTGTGTAATAACTCAGCAGGGTGGGAATCTGTTAGTGTGTAATAACTCTGCAGGCGGGATCTGTTATTGTGTAAATACTCTGTGGGCGGGATCTGTTATTGTGTAATAACTCTGCTGGCGGGATCTATTAGTGTGTAATAACTCTGCAGGGGGATCTGTTATTGTGTAATAACTCTGCTGGTGGCATCTGTTATTGTGTAATAACTCTGCGGATGGGATCTGTTATTGTGAAATAACTCTGCAGGGGGATCTGTTATTGTGTAATAACTCTGCTGGCGGGATCTGTTAGTGTGTAATAACTCTGCAGGGGGATCTGTTAGTGTGTAATAATTCTGCAGGGTGGGATCTGTTAGTGTATAATAACTGCAGGCTGGATCTGTTATTGTTTAATAACTGCAGGCAGGATCTGTTAATGTGTAATAACTCTGCAGGGTGGGACCTGTTATTGTGCAAAACTCTGCAGGCGGGATCTGTTATTATGTAAATACTCTGTGGGCGGGATCTATTATTGTATAATAACTCTGGGCGGGATCTGCTATTGTGTAATAACTCTGTGGGCTCTATTGTTGTGTAATAACTCTGCAGGGGGATCTGTTATTGCTGCCATTGTCATGGTTACTGTTTACATTTCCTATATTTCACCATCACAAATAGCTTTTCTCTGTGTCCAGTGTTTTTATCTATGTGTAGGGGCAGGAGATGAGATTCTAGTTTAGATGCAATTTTTTCCTCTCAAGACAAGGTCTATGTTGCTCAGGTTGGTCTTGAATTCCTAGGATCAAATGACCCTCATGACTCAATCTCCAGAGTAGCTGAGGCCCTAGCAAGTTTACACTGGGGAAGGAGGTGGTGGTAACATTGGTAACAAAACTCTATCCTTGAGGCTGGGGGTGGAGGTCCATGGTGGAGTGTTTTCTTAGTTTACATGAGGTCCTCAGTTCACATCCTCTACCCAATCAAAACAAAACAAAAACAAAAACTCTGTCCTTTACTGACAACCAAAATGTGACACTGTGCAAGTCCTTCAGACATTCTTTCAATTCTCACAACAGGTCCCCAAAGTGAGCCTTATTCTTAAACTCTTATACATGGAAACTTCAAGGTTCTAAGAGGCCTGGGAACTTATTTAGTACCACTCTGCTATTGACCTCAAAGACAGAAGATGTTTCCCTTTAATTTTCTAGAAACTGCTCTTTGCTGGAGAGTGACTTCAAGCAGAAAGGCCCTGAGCACCAGCTGAAGTTCACTAGCTGGTGCCTGGAGAGGAAAGAAAAGGAAGGGGATGTGGGCCAACGACGATGTCCAGCAGAAGACTTTGTCTAATGTCTTTTAATGTTTGCTCTCAAGAAAGAAGACAGAAGCAAAAGAATAAAGATAGGAGTGGGCCTGTAAGAAGCAGTTTTGTAATATGGGAGGAACAGTCAGGGAAGACCCCAGCCCATAGCTGCCATCCCAGGAAGAGGGGGGGAAGAAAACCACCCACACTCCGACACCCCAGGAACAGTGGGGGAAGACACCATCCCACACCCCGACACCCCAGGAAGAGTGATGGAGGACACCATCCCACACCCCGACACCGCAGAAACAGTGGGGGAGGACACTATCCCACACCCCAACACCCCAGAAATCCCACACCCTGACACCCCAGGAACAGTGGGGGAAGACACCATCCCACACCCCGACACCCCAGGAACAGTGGGGGAAGACACCATCCCACACCCCGACACCCCAGGAACAGTGGGGTAGGACACCATCCCACACCCTGACACCCCAGGAACAGTGGGGGAAGACACCATCCCACACCCCGACACCCCAGGAACAGTGGGGAGGACACCATCCCACACCCCAACACCGACCAACCCCAGTTAACAGTGGTATAATCACCATCCCACACCACTACAACCCAGTAACATTTTTTTAGTACACATCCGGCGACACCCGCCTACCTCCAGGAACATTTTTAAATACACCATCTCACCCAGCACCGGACACCCATTAACAGTTATGTTATTACCTATCATACACACCACCAACACCCCATTAACATTTTTTAAAGACAACGACCATCCCAACCCCCCTACAACACCATAACAGTTGTTAAAGACACCTCGCCACACCTTACAAACACCGCCATTAACAGTTGTATTACAACCTCCCACGAACCCAAACACCCCATGAACAGTTTGTAAATACCCATCCCAGCACCCCACACACCCCATTATCATTTTTATTACACCCTCCCGACCACTGACCACCCATTTATATCTTATGTTAATACACCATCCCGAAACCCTGCACCCCCATTAAGCAGTGTTTGAGACATCATCCCATACCCTGACACCCCAGAAACAATGGTTATTACACCATCCCACAACCTTGACAAACCCCAGGAACATTAGGGGATTACAAACCATCCACACCCTTACAACCCAGGAACATGTGTTATTAGAACAAGTGCGGCACACAACCCCGACACACCAAGGAACATTTTTTTGAATACCCATCCCCCTTCCCACATCCCAGTACAAGACCCCAGTAAACAGTGTGGTGACCGCCACCCACACCCCGGCAACCCCCAGTTAACATTTTTTAAAATACACCTATGCCACACCCCGACAACAAGCCCCAGGTAACATATGTGGTGATGACTCCATCCCACACCCCGCACCCTAGTAAAGTTTGGTTATACTCCGATCCGCACACCCTACAAGCCCAAGTAATCATTTGGTTATATTACGCATCACCACACCGCCACCCCAGTAACAGTGGGTGTATGACACCATCCCCACCCCCCGACACCCCAGTAACAGTGTTGATGTAGTACTCCGACCACGACCCTACCCCATTAACAGTGTTTTATTACTCCATCCGCACACCCCCCCTCCGCCTACACCCCAGACATTTTGTGATTACTCCAATCCCACACACCCTACAATCACCATTAACATTTTTTTATGACCCTAATCCCAACCACCTACAACCCCGTAACATTTTTTTATTAACTCCATCCCACACCCATACCAAACCCCATTACATTTTGTTATTTACTCCATCCCACGACCCCTACACCCCATTAACAGTTTTTTATTGACCCATCCCACCCCCTAACACCATTACAGTGTTTATTAACTGCCATCCACACCGCCTCAATAACTTCCCATTAACAGTTTTTTATTACTCCATCCACACCCCTACACCCCATTAACATTGTTTTTATTACTCCATCCCCACACCCCTACACCTGTCCAGTAAGCATTTGTTTATTACTCATCCCGACACCCATACTACCCCATTAACATATTGTGTATACACCATCCCACACCCCGACACCCCAGGAACAGTGGGGGAGGACACCAGCCCACACCCCGACACCCCAGGAACAGTGGGGGAGGACACCAGCCCACACCCCGACACCCCAGGAACAATGGGGGAGGACACCAGCCCACACCCCGGACACCCCAGGAACAGTGGGGAGGACACCATCCCGCACCCTGACAACCCAGGAAGAGGAGCCAGCTGGTTCCCTAATTAAGCCTTTCATTTATTGTGGCAAGAACAAACAATTTTTGCTTAGTGATCTCTGTCTCAACTGGATGACTGTCAAAGGGAAAAGTTCTGTGAACATCATATCTTCCTCAATTTATTCTCCCATGAAATAGGCTAAGCAAGGAATATGTAGTCAAGAGAATATAACATAAAAAATGGAAACATATTAGTAAGGGGGTGTCCCTAAACTTTGAAGTCAGACAGTAACATCATCACTTTGAGTGGTGGTTGAGAGTGTAGTGCCCTAGGCTTCTGTCCCAGAGCCCCTGACATTTACAATACCAGGGAGCACAACGGGTCAGGAGCCCAGGGAGATCCATGAGCATGGCATCTCTTCTATTATCCACGTGATCTCTTCCAGAAACCATCTTTTGGATATGTCTTTTCCTTTGTTTATGCAATCTCACGTGCTAAGAGTGATGACAGAGAAAACTCCTCCTCAGAGCTCTGGATAGTGCACTTACAGTGACCTTTCCAATTGAGAAGCAACTGTTTACAGTCTATATTTTTTAAATAAAAAAATTTTTTTATTAATTTTATTTATTTCTGTATGTGTATGAATGTACTGTCTCCATGCAAGTTTGAGCACCCATGTCGTGCAATGCCGCGGAGGTCAGAAGAGGGTGTCGGATTCCCCTGGAACTGGAGTTCTCCTGGAATTGGAGTTACAGACGGTTCTCGGCCGCCATGTGGGTGCTGGGGATCGAACCCG
This sequence comes from Rhizomys pruinosus, assembly GCA_009823505.1. Taxonomy (NCBI): domain Eukaryota; kingdom Metazoa; phylum Chordata; class Mammalia; order Rodentia; family Spalacidae; genus Rhizomys; species Rhizomys pruinosus. The sequence goes on along the minus strand of VZQC01004283.1, from coordinate 1,670,294 downwards.
GGTCCTATTAAAAAATTCTTAAGGGCTCAAAAGAAAGCTCAGCAGTTAAGAGCATATACTTCTCCTGCGGAGGACCCCAGTTAGGTTCCAGCACCCATGTTGGGGGTCTCACAATTATTTGTAACTCCAGCTCCAGGGGATTTGACAGTTCTGGCCTTCATGGGTGCCTGCACTCATGTGCACATACCACATCCAGAAACACACACCTGCACATAACTTAAATCTTTTCTAAAAATCAATTTGAATTTAGACTTGGGTGTTCCCAACTCTCCCAGTCTTAGCTCTTTTGATAAGACATTTAATGTTGGTAGTGTGGGAATGAGGAAACGACTCTGAAATTATTTTACAGGGCCCAAAGGGAAATGCTTCAGCAGAATGGAGCAGGTAATTAGTCTTCCCAGTGGCAAACACTGTAGTTAATAAGCAACCCTTGCATTAGGCTTCAAACGCATGGGGTAATACAGCAACCGAAGAGGATCGGGTCACCTGCCATGATTACCAAGGAGGCTATTGCAGAGCCCAGGAGAGTCTTCCATTTTTCAAACAATCCTTAAGGAGATCAGAGGAAGGGCTACTTACTCCTGAATTTTGTTTGAGTTCTTTGGAAAGGGTCTTAAGACCTTCAAGAGTTCTAGTAACACTTCTATTTGGAGCTGTATTATTGGGGGTGGATGTACAACACTGTCCTCCTGCATTCCATAAATACCTCTTTTTTTTTTTCTAACAACAACTATAATACTAATGTACTTAATAAGACATTTTGCTTATAAACCCTAATTGTTCACAAAGTTGTTTGACTATATCCATAGTGTAGTTAACAAACCTTTATTGATTCTAATATATATTTTTGTTGACAGTGATCCACTACAACAAAGAAGACTCAAATTGGGGTAAATTTTGGTTTTAACTTTTAAATTTATTTTAACCTTTAAATTTATTAACCCAGGGAATACTAGTTTCATCTATATAGACATGTGGGTTAAAAGAAACTCTGAGTTTGTTTGGATCATATGAAATATCTGCTATAAGCTCTTTTCTTTCTAGTCAGCACTTGAGGTGGGCTAGTATCTATATGCCAGGGTGCCAGGGATGGTCAACAGGAGCAGAGAGCAGGTCCCATTCCAGTCATCTGGGAGGCTCACAAAGAGGGTTCCTCCACAGTACCCCAAATGTCTGCTCAAGTGACCACCAAGGCAACCCAGAGCATCTCATAGGGTTGGTCATCTCTTCAAAAGATTGGCCTTCAGGGGCTGGAGAGATGGCCTAGTGGTTGAGAGCGCCGACTGCTCTTGCAGAGGACCTGGGTTCGATCCCTTTTGGGTCCTGGCCCCCAGGGGATCTGCTGACCAGCTTGTTGACCAAGCACTTATCTTGCTGGAACATCTTGTTACCCTCCTTCCGAGAAGGCCTGACCACAAGTTCCTGTTTTCCACCCACGCCAGAGAACCACCTGTGCCTGGGAGTGTGAACTTCTGACCCTGGTTTTTTCACTTGTGCTGTAAGCCTGTATATAAGGCTCCCCTGTCTCTTCATAAATGGCATTCAGCATTCTCTCAGCACGAATGACCCGCTGTCTTGTCTTCCTTTAAATCTCCAGCCCCTTGCGTGACTCTTTGGATAATGCAGTAGAGCAGTCACTACAGATCCCCAGCACCCACATGGTGGCTGAGAACTGTTTTTGACTCCAGTTCCAGGGGAATCCAACACCCTCTTCTGACCTCCACAGCATTGCACTACACAGGTGCACAAACCTACATGCAGACAGTACATTCATACACATAAAAAAACAAATAAACCCCCAAACCCAAAAGATCAGCCTTCTTTGTACCAGTGACATTGCCCACTGGAGTCAATTCCTCCCCACAACTAGAAAGGTGGTGGGGGTCTTGTGCCCCGTGAAGGTGGTTTATACCTCATATCATTTATTATTAAAACATTATTAAGCAAGGCATGGTGGCACATGCCTTTAATCTCAGCATTTGGGAGGAAGAAGGAGGAGGATCTCTGTGACTCTGAGGCCAGCCTAGTATATATAGTGAGTTCTAGGCCAGTTGGAGCTACAGGGGAGACCCTTTCTCAAAAAGACCAAAAAATCATTATTATTATTATTATTATTATTATTATTATTATTAAAATCAGTGCCCTGGGCATCTTCATCTTAGATGAAGAGGATCATGCAGTGCATGCCATCCAAGTCAAAGTACCAGCCAATAGAAAGGGAGACTGCTTGAAATTGCAGTTGGGCTGGTGTATAGGTATAACTGTCAGTTTTGTTTATTGAGAAAACAGAATATTTAATCCATTATAGGCAGGCATTGGCCTCTCCATAATCTGTCTCAGTGGACAAAGTTTGTTTTAAATCCTTGAATTCTGCAATAGTCACTTTGGCAGGTCATTCTTCATATTCTTTGCAGGAAGAAATTTGGGGTTAAGGGATGGGGAAGGAATTTTTGTACTCTGAGGGTCGTCAATTTGGGGACTACTAAAATCCTTTATTATTTTGAAGGAAAAGATACCTAATGGGTGCCTGAAATATCTGCTCCAAATCCATAGGTTCTGCTTAGGGAAGGGGCCTCATCCATCTTGGTGGGGTCCATCTATTACGAGGAGTAGAGGGCTTCATTGGTGTTTCTCACAGTTAAGGGGTAGGGTAACCTGTACAAGTTGTAATGTTTCCCCTAATACTTCTGTTTTCCCTGGTGTTTTGATTAGAATAAAAATAGGGCTCGTGTGGTCTACCATTCTGGTAACAGGTCCAAACATTATACTGGGTAGTCTACCAGATGTCCTTCCAAGTGTTACAAGGAGAGGAGAAGGGGAAAGTGTAGATGAGTGGGATAGGGGTACTTACTGGCTGTGGAGAGTTGGTGTTGCTGGAATAGGTTCCTTCAGAACAAAAGAAAGCATGCATCAAATTTAACAGTCAGGGGAGAGTTAGTTATAATACTGTTGATGACAGATATGTCACAGAATAGCTTAGGCAAATAATGCAATGGCCATCAAGAGAGAGGCCCATTGTCCACACTATGTAAGTACTTTTAGATAGCAAGGGAGAAGTATTAACACAAGAACAGGACAGAGGATAGTGAATGCGATACCAAAATTTATACCTGGAGGTTGAGAATGGCACTGGGGGGACAGGGTGGGTTGGGCCATCAGGATGCTACAATTTGCCTTTTCTTTCTTTCTTTCTTTCTTTCTTTCTTTCTTTCTTTCTTTCTTTCTTTCTTTCTTTCTTTCTTTCTTTCTTTCTTTCTTTCTTTCTTTCTTTCTTCCTTCCTTCCTTCCTTCCTTCCTTCCTTCCTTTCTTTCTTTCTTTCTTTCTTTCTTTCTTTCTTTCTTTCTTTCTTTCTTTCTTTCTTTCTTTCTTTCTTTCTTTCTTTCTTTCTTTCGTCTTTTTGAGAGAGTCCCCCTTNACCCACATGGTGGCTGAGAACTGTTTTTGACTCCAGTTCCAGGGGAATCCAACACCCTCTTCTGACCTCCACAGCATTGCACTACACAGGTGCACAAACCTACATGCAGACAGTACATTCATACACATAAAAAAACAAATAAACCCCCAAACCCAAAAGATCAGCCTTCTTTGTACCAGTGACATTGCCCACTGGAGTCAATTCCTCCCCACAACTAGAAAGGTGGTGGGGGTCTTGTGCCCCGTGAAGGTGGTTTATACCTCATATCATTTATTATTAAAACATTATTAAGCAAGGCATGGTGGCACATGCCTTTAATCTCAGCATTTGGGAGGAAGAAGGAGGAGGATCTCTGTGACTCTGAGGCCAGCCTAGTATATATAGTGAGTTCTAGGCCAGTTGGAGCTACAGGGGAGACCCTTTCTCAAAAAGACCAAAAAATCATCATTATTATTATTATTATTATTATTATTATTATTATTAAAATCAGTGCCCTGGGCATCTTCATCTTAGATGAAGAGGATCATGCAGTGCATGCCATCCAAGTCAAAGTACCAGCCAATAGAAAGGGAGACTGCTTGAAATTGCAGTTGGGCTGGTGTATAGGTATAACTGTCAGTTTTGTTTATTGAGAAAACAGAATATTTAATCCATTATAGGCAGGCATTGGCCTCTCCATAATCTGTCTCAGTGGACAAAGTTTGTTTTAAATCCTTGAATTCTGCAATAGTCACTTTGGCAGGTCATTCTTCATATTCTTTGCAGGAAGAAATTTGGGGTTAAGGGATGGGGAAGGAATTTTTGTACTCTGAGGGTCGTCAATTTGGGGACTACTAAAATCCTTTATTATTTTGAAGGAAAAGATACCTAATGGGTGCCTGAAATATCTGCTCCAAATCCATAGGTTCTGCTTAGGGAAGGGGCCTCATCCATCTTGGTGGGGTCCATCTATTACGAGGAGTAAAGGGATTCATTGGTGTTTCTCACAGTTAAGGGGTAGGGTACCCTGTACAAGTTGTAATGTTTCCCCTAATACTTCTGTTTTCCCTGGTGTTTTGATTAGAATAAAAATAGGGCTCGTGTGGTCTACCATTCTGGTAACAGGTCCAAACATTATACTGGGTAGTCTACCAGATGTCCTTCCAAGTGTTACAAGGAGAGGAGAAGGGGAAAGTGTAGATGAGTGGGATAGGGGTACTTACTGGCTGTGGAGAGTTGGTGTTGCTGGAATAGGTTCCTTCAGAACAAAAGAAAGCATGCATCAAATTTAACAGTCAGGGGAGAGTTAGTTATAATACTGTTGATGACAGATATGTCACAGAATAGCTTAGGCAAATAATGCAATGGCCATCAAGAGAGAGGCCCATTGTCCACACTATGTAAGTACTTTTAGATAGCAAGGGAGAAGTATTAACACAAGAACAGGACAGAGGATAGTGAATGCGATACCAAAATTTATACCTGGAGGTTGAGAATGGCACTGGGGGGACAGGGTGGGTTGGGCCATCAGGATGCTACAATTTGCCTTTTCTTTCTTTCTTTCTTTCTTTCTTTCTTTCTTTCTTTCTTTCTTTCTTTCTTTCTTTCTTTCTTTCTTTCTTTCTTTCTTTCTTTCTTTCTTTCTTCCTTCCTTCCTTCCTTCCTTCCTTCCTTCCTTTCTTTCTTTCTTTCTTTCTTTCTTTCTTTCTTTCTTTCTTTCTTTCTTTCTTTCTTTCTTTCTTTCTTTCTTTCTTTCTTTCTTTCGTCTTTTTGAGAGAGTCCCCCTTTAGTTCCAGTTGGCCTGGAGCTCTCTCTGTAGACCAGGCTGGCCTTGAACTCACAGAGATCCTCCTGCCTCTGCCTCCCAAGTGCTAGGATTAAAGGCGTGCGCCACCACGCATGGCCTCAATTTGCCTTTTTAAAAGTCAGTTTTGAGCTGAGCAGGGTGGCGCACACCTTTAATCCTAGAACTTGGAGGCAGAGGCAGGAGGATCTCTGTGAGTTCAAGGCCAGCCTGATCTACAGAGTGAGCCCCAGGACAGCTGGGGAGCTATAAGGAGACCCTGTCTCGAAAAAGACCAAAAAAAAGGAAAAAAAAAAAAAAAAGTCAGTTTTTGCCAGGCGTTGGTGGCGCATGCCTGTAATCCCAGCACTTGGAAGGCAGAGGCAGGTGGATCTCTGTGAGTTCAAGGCCAGCCTGGTCTACATAATGAGTTTCAGGACAGCTGGGGCTACAGGGAGACCCTGTCTCAAAAAGACCAAAAAACCCCCCAAAGTCAGTTTTTTAAAAAAATTTTATTTATTTATTTATTTATTTATTTATTTATTTATTTATTTATTTATATGAGTGTACTGTCTGCATGTAGGTCTGTGCACCCGTGTCGTGCAATGCCGCGGAGGTCAGAAGAGGGTGTCGGATTCCCCTGGAACTGGAGTTCTCCTGGAATTGGAGTTACAGTCGGTTCTCAGACGCCATGTGGGTGCTGGGGATCGAATCCGGGTCCTCTGCAAGAGCAATCGGCGCTCTTAACCGCTAGGCCATCTCTCCAGCCCCCCCCAAGTCAGTTTTTTTTTTTAATTTTATTTATTTCTTTATGTGTATCAATGTATTGTCTGCATGCAGGTTTGTGCACTGGCGTCGTGCAATGCCGCGGAGGTCAGAAGAGGGTCTCGGATTCCCCTGGAACTGGAATTCTCCTGGAACTGGAGTTCCAGACGGTTCTCTGACGCCATGTGGGTGCTGGGGATCGAACCCGGGTCCTCTGTAAGAGCGGTCGGCGCTCTCAACCGCTAGGCCATCTCTCCAGCCCTCCCCCAAGTCAGTTTTAAGGGCTGGTTGGGAAACTTCTGTGTTTCCCAGGTAGTTGGTTTGGGCTGTACAGTTCTGTGTGATGTGACCAGCTTTGCTCATTGGTTCCTACAACTGTCTCAGTGATCAGCAGAACATGGAAGGATCCATCTTGGGTGAGCTCAAGTCTCTCTCCTTCCTAGAACTTGAAGACATAGTCAGGATCATCATAGTCCCTCACGTTGCTTGAGGGAAGGCAGTAGAAGACATAGCAGAAGATAATCTAAGTTACAGTTCCTGAGAAATGATGGTCTGCCTTCAGCAGAGTGTAAAGAGGGCAATGCCTAGAGCATCTCAAATGGGGGTAGATCGTATCCTTTCAAAAGTTCTGTCAGGAAAGGGATTTGGAAGCACTTAGCCTAGGGAAGTTTGGCTTTAAGCCTCAGTTTGGCTAAATGTTTCTTTAAGGTCTAATTCATCCTTTCTACTCTACCAGAGGAGAGCATGGTACTCCCAATTTGTTTCAAAATTCCAAGTAAGCCCCCTGACAATATTGACAGTAAACTGACTTCCATTATCTGGGTCAATATTTCCTAATGTAACAAATTTGGGTATTTTATTTTCCAAAGATACCTTGATTACATTATTGGCAGTAGCCTCAAGCAGGGCACAGCATCAATCCAATAGGTTAAGTGATCAGCTATGACAAATGGGTACTTTAGATGGCTAATCGTTGCTGTTGGTGTGTAATCTCTTTGTATATTTTGGGATGGTCTCAACCTTGGGCTCCTCCTTCCAGGAGCTGTTATCTAATGGCTCTTGTTTATCGATCTTGGAGCAAGTCGGGCATCTTTGAGCAATCTGTTTGGCTATAATATAAATCCACATACATCCATAAGTCCTGAGGATTGTATCACACATGGCTTAGGGGCCCAGTGACTGCCTTGATGTAGGTGATATAGTAATTCATTCATAAGGAAGAGGCTTGGACAGCATTTCATACCTTCGAGAAGCACCCATTATTCAGCCTCCCTGTTGAAATCCTCTTTTCACTAGTTGTTTTTCCTCTTCTGGAGTAAATAATGGGAGAATTGGGTGAAGGGGAAGGGTATGTATGAGACAGAGAAGGGAAACTTCTTTTCTTAAGGCAGCTGTCTAGGCTGCTTCATCTGCCAAATTGTTAACCTAACTGGGAGGCTAGAGCCCCTCTTCAATCTCTCAGCCTCCTGTGACCTTTTCCTTTCCTGATATCAGAGCTTGAACCTCACAGGTACACATTTACCTCCAAAGTTCAGTTTTCTGCTTTCCTCAATCAAAAGCCACTGACAGTGTACATTCTTGCTGACCCTGCTTGACTAAGATGACTATGCTTCCAGATGTTGTTTCCTCAGTGTTCTTATGTTTGGATCCTGAGTATTGTCACTTATTAACGTTAACAAATGAGGTGTTTTTTTCCAGGGAGGATGGAGCCAACACCAGGGCAATGGTTAAAGCTTGTTTGTAGTTCTTGATTAATTTGGTTTCTCTTGGCTTCCAGACTAAGGGGTCTGTCTCTCCTTTAGTAATTTAAGATATAATTCTTTGGTTTTCGGGGCATAGGAGCTGGTCCATACTTGGCAGTACTTTATCAGCCCCAGAAAATTTCTGGTTTGTTTGTTTATTTGTTTGTTTAGAGCAAGGGAAAGCCAGTAGCACTCTCTATTCATTCCAGCCCTAACTCCATTTGGCTTTGTCTGACTAGATTCCCTAAGTAGCTAACCTACTTTCCTACAAATTGTAATTTCTTTTCTTTTTTTTTTTGTAATTTATTTTTTTTGAGATGCCTAATCCTTGACTTCTAGGGAACTTAAGGAAACTAATGATGGTATTGATGACCTTGCTCTTGTGGTCTCCAGATTTATCATCCACAAAGTTGAGTAGGCACAAATAGGTGGGAAGAATGAATTTCTCCAAAATTGTTCAAGTGTCTGTCTGAAGAAGTTAAGAGAAGCAGTAAAACAGTGGGGTGAAATAGTCCACATGTATTGCTATTTCCTCCCAGAATGAGAATCTTCCCATTCAAAGACCAAATGCTCTGTGCCATCTGTGAGAGGACAAGCCACAAAAGCATCTTTTAAATCTATGACACTGAACCACTGGTGTGTGAGTTAAGGACAAAACTCTGAGGTCCTGGACCAATCAGTATAAACCATTGGGCTTCTTGACTGGTAGAACTGGGGTACTGAAGAAGGACATAGAAGGTTCAAGAAGTCTAATCTTTTATGAGCCCCTCAATAATAGATATAAATCCTAATCTTCCTTCTAAGGGGACAGGATTTTGTTCCCTCCTAAGTAATACTTCAAGATGTTTTAAGTCAGTTTGAATGGGAGGAAACTGCAAGCCACTCTTGGGCCTAAACCTTAAGTTTACATGGCTTTTCAGCCTAGGGAGTCATAAAATTGAGTGAGACCTTGACTTCATCCTGAATTAGGCTAAACCCAAACCCTTAATCTGGACACCAAATCTCTTCCTGATAAATTGTTTTTTTTCGGAGATCTCCTGAGCCCAGCAGAAGGAAGAGGGGGAGACAGGTAGGAACTGGGTGCCTCAGCGAGCTGATTGTTGATCCTTTGGTCCTGCAGTCTTTGGCTTGATTGGCCTCTGTGGCTGTGAGGTTGGAGTTATCCTCCCAGCTGGGATTAAAGGTGTGGTCTTTGGCTTGATTGGATCTTGTGGCTGTGGGGGCGGAGTTATCCTC
>VZQC01004283.1:1539644-1661133 GCA_009823505.1 Rhizomys pruinosus | reverse complement strand
GTAGTGAGAAGAGAGAGAGAGAGAGTAGCGAGAGAGAGAGATTGAGAGAGGGAGAGAGAGAGAGAGAGAGAATGAGCAGAGCGAAGATAAACCAGGAAGGAAGTAGTAAACACTGAAAAGATCCCATGCTGAAAAAGCAAAGAAACCACCAACGCAAAAGAGCCTACCAAAGAGACTCGGAGAAGCTCACAAAAGAAATAAATACCTAAAGGGAATATCAGAAGGGAAATGAACAAAAGGAATCAAACACTTCCATTCAAGAGGAAGGAATAGAAACACGCCTCAGAAGCAGAATGGAGGAAGCGAACAAGAATATCACACCTGGAAATAAACCAGAACAAACTAAAACCTCAAGTAACAGATTATTGAAAAATTTAAAAATACACAAAAATGGAACAACCAGGAGCTGTGGGACACTAGAAAAAGATCAAACCTCCACACATAAGTGAATAGGGAAGGAAGTAAGATCCCAAGAGAAATGGTATTGATCAGATCAGATCATCAACAGAATAATAGATGAAATTCCCCAAACTAAAACGGACAAAACCATACCAATTAAGAAGCACATAGAACTCCCAACAGACAAGATCAGAAAAGAATTCTCCATGCCACCATCATAGTCTAACAAGCTAGCCACCCAAAACAAAGACAAAATCCTTTAAAGCGACAAGAGACAAACAACAAGTAACTAGTAAGGGGAAAACCTATCACATAACAACGGACTTCTCATGCAAACGATGAAGGCAAGAAGAACCTGGGCAAAGCATTCCCAGTGTGAAGGACAATGGATGCCAACCTAGGTTACTTACCCAGCAAAAATGTCATTCATAGTGGAAGGAGAGAGGAAAAATCTTCCTGTACATAAACAACTTGAAAAGAATACATGTCCGGAAAACCAACCTTCAGCGACTCCATGAGCAATCAAAGACAGAGAAAGGGCAACCAACCCCAGGCACCTAGAAGGAGAACTCAATAAAAGCATAAATGCAAAAGATAGAAACACTAAACCAAAACCGCAGTGGGGATATAAGGCAAAAGGAAGCAACCACACGCCTATCTAATGGACTAAATTCCCCAATCAAACGACCTAGACTGGGGACTGGATTATGGAAACAGAATCACTCGTATTCTGTCTACAAGAACACCATCTTACCTTCAAGGACAGGCACCCTTAAAGTGAAGGGATGGAAACAAATATTCCAAGCAAATGGTACCAAAAGAAAGCAGGTGCCGCCATTTTAATATCGGATATAAAATAGATTCAAAGTAAAAGAAATCAGAAGAGACAAAGAAAGGCCATTACTTCTCATCAAACGAACAATCCACTGAAGAAGATTTCAACTTATGAAATATATGCCCCAAATTCTGGTGCACAAACTTTATAAAGACAATCTCCAGGACCCACAAGTCACAACTAACCACAGCATACACTCATATAAGGGGAAATTTTCAATACCCCATTGATTCCTTTTGGATAGGTCAAAGGACAAAAAATAAACCGAGAGACATCCGAACTGAATGTCTGTATGACACCAAATGACCTCATAGACCTCTACCGAAATTCCCTCCTAATACCAAGAGAATACACTTTCTCACTCAGCCACCCCACGGAACATTCTCCAAAATGACCAACATCCTGGGACATAGAAGAAACTTCTACAAATACAAAAAAGATTGAAATATTTCATGCATCTTACAGACCACATTGCAATAAAGCTCAACATCAACACCAGGGACAAGCCCTCCTGCCTACAAGACACACATGGAGGACTAAACAAACACCTTGAATAATGAATGGTCAAGGAAGAGATTAAAAAAGAAAAAAACAAAAAAAAAAAAAAAAAAAAAAAAAAAGAAATAAACACAAAAACAAAAACAACTATGGGATAACCTAAAAGCAGTCCTAAGAGGGGAAGTTATAGCCCTGGTGCATACATTACGAAAAACAGAAAGAGCACACGTGAATGATCTCCACTCCAGCCTAAAAGCACTTGAGAGGCAACTAACAGATGAACTAAACGCAACAGGACCAGGAAGAAAAACACAAAATCAGGCAGAAATTCAATGAAATAAGAAAAAAGAAAACAATACAAAAAAAAAAATCAAACAATGAAGCCAAAACGTTGGTTCTTTGAACAAGAATAAAACAAGATCAGACAGACCTCTAGCCCAGTTAACAAAAGAAAGAAGTGAACCAACTCCAAATCAACAAATCTGTGATGAAAAGGGAAATATCACAACGGACAAGAAAAGATCAAGAAAATCATATGGGACATATTACAAGAACCAATGTTCTACCAAGTTTGAACCACACTAAGAAGAAACTGGATGAATTCTGAAAATCTGGAATCACCAAAGCTTGGGCCAAGAACCCCGAGACACCCAGCTTAAAGACCAACACTAAAAACAATGAAGCAATATTGAAGTATAAAAGAAAAAACCTCCCAACTAAAAAAAGCCCAGGCCCGACTTGTTTCACAGCGAATTCTATAAAAACATTTCAACAAAGACCTACACCCATTTTTTCTGAAAACTGTTAGACGTATTACAATCAGAGGGAATCTCCAACAATCCTTCCTGAAGCCAAAGATCAACTGATTACCAAAACCCAGGCAAAGATCCTAACTAAAAAGGCAGAATTATAAGACCCATCTCCCTCTGAACACAAGATGCCAAAATTTCTAACAAAATATCTGCAAATCGCATACAGACCCACATCAAGAACGACATCCATCATGAGCCCCAGTGGGCATTCCGTACCAGAGATGCAGGAGGTTCAACAGACGAAAATCAATAAACATCATCAACACATTAAATGGAATCAAAGACAAAAACCACACCATCATTCTCAACTTGATGCTGAAAAAGCTTTGACAAAAATACAGCATCCCTTCTGCTTAAAGTTCCTATGAGCGAATTGGACATTGGAGGGATCCTTCCTCAATGTAATCAAAAGCCATATCTCAAGAAACCCACAGCCATATCATCTAAATGGGAAATTGACAGAAACTATTCCCTTTAAGGTAGGAAACCTCGGCAAGGCTGCCCCCCTTGTCACAACCTCCTCTTCAACTATAGTGCTTGAAAAACTTGCTCAGAGCATATAAGGCAAGAAAAGGATATTAAAGGAGTATAATGTCTGAAAAAAGGAGGAAAACGTGGAAGTCAAACCATATCCACTTATTTGCTGATGACTATGATTGTTTACTTAAGGGATGCAAAAAACTCCCCCAGGAAAACTCACTAGACAACTGATAACAGCTTCAGCAAAGTGGCAGGCTGACAAATTAACCTTAAAAAATCAATGCCTTTCTTTAAACCACGAACAACGCAACTGGCGGAGGAGATAAGATCTCAAAGAGACCTTCCCACTCCCACAATAGCCTCACAATAATAAGATACTAGGAACAAACCTAACCAAAGACACAAAGACCTCTACAACAAACCAAAATTTTAACCCTTAAAATTTAAAAAGAAAGAAATTGAAGAAGGACCTTACGAAGATTGGAAAAAACCTCCCATGCTCTGGATTGGGAAAATTAACATTGTACAAATGTCCATTTTACCAAAACTCTTGTATATGATTCAATGCAATTCCAATTCAAATCCCCAAGAGTTTCTTCACAGCTTGGAACCAAAAGTTTCTTAAATTCATTTGGAAAAAGAAAAGACGCCCGAATAGCCAAATCCAACCTGAGTGAAAAGAGTCACACAGGGGGATCTCTATACAGACTTCAAACTTCTTACTGCGGGCTATCTAGTCATAAAACACACACGGGCCTGGTACTGGCAACACAAACGACAACTGTTGACCCAATGGAACAAAACCATAGATCAATCTGAGCCACATACAATTTAGCCATCTCATATTGACAGGGGGTCCCAGAAGAAGCCCAAATGGAGAAAAGACAACATTTTCAGTCAAGTGGTGTTGGCAAAAACTGGCTTAACACACTTGTAGAAGAATAATTAAAACCCGAACTCTCACCTCTGACAAAAGCTCAAACTCCAGATGGATTAAGACCCTCAAACGTCGTGTAAAACCCCAACTACCTGACGGTGATAGAATAAAATTTGGCAGCAGACCTAAAGACATAAGCATAGGAAACGACTTCCTAAATTCAGACAGCAGCTGCACAGAATAAGCGGATCAATCATGACAAATGGACCCTATCAAACTAAAAGCTTCTGTATAAAGAAACAATAAGGAAGTGAAGAAAATCCACAGAGTGGGAGGACCTTTCACGCAGTACATCTGACAAAGCCATCATTGATTTCCAAAATATAAACTATCAAAAAACAAAGAAGAAAAAAGAAAAACAACATGACCACTCAATAGATGGAGCAAAACTGAACAGAGACTCTCACAAGTGAGGTAATTAGAGATGCTTGAGAACACACTCAAGACTGTTCAAATCACTTTAATATACGGAAATGCAATGAAAACCCACCTTTAAGCTATCATCTTATCCAATAAGACTGGCTGGATCACAGAAACAAATGATAAAGGTCTGGAGAGTTGTGGGGAAGGGACACTCATCCACTGCTGTGTGGGAATGTAAACTCTACAGGCACTATGGAAAGCAGTGTGGAGAACCCTCTGGGAAGACTTTGGAATGACACTTGTCATCCCGACCCCCAGCCAACCACTCCTGGGCATGTACCTCAAGACTTACGCCCACCACAGAGTACATGCACGGCCATGTTTATTGCAGCTCCTTCACAATAGCAAGGAGGCTGGAACCAACCCAAATTGCGCCCTTCAACTGATGTGTGGCTAGAGAAAATGTGGTATCATCACACAATGGAGTTCTATTGCAGCAGTAAAGCAAGATGACACTCATGAGCTTGCAGGAAAATGCTGGAGCTAGAGGGACAATCATGCTGAGTAAAGTAACACAGTCCCAGAAAAACAAACGACAATGGTATCCCTCATATGTGGATGCCTAGTGCCAATTACCTGCTTGTAAGTATTTCTTGTGTGGGGCCCCTGAGCTTTTGTTTATCAAAGCAGTTGGTGTAATGCATTTTGGAAAACCAACAACAACAACAACAACAACAACAACAGAAAAGACTGCATCAAAGAACTGACTGAAACAGTGAACTTCTGCTCAAAATAGTCAACTTCCCCATGGAAAATATTGAGAAAGACTAAGAGATGAAAAGCATGTTTGGCAGAATGCATGAGCTCTGGCGGGGTAGGGGAATGGGCGGGAACACGGGTCTAGATTTGTTAAAAATAAATAAATAAATAAATTTATGTGGAAAAAAATTGTTTTTTTCTTCACGGACAAAAAGAAGCCATGCTGTCATTTTCTTCTTTCTTTCTTTCTTTCTTTCTTTCTTTCTTTCTTTCTTTCTTTCTTTCTTTCTTTCTTTCTTTCTTTCTTTCTTTCTTTCTTTCTTTCTCTCTCTCTCTCTCTCTCTCTCTCTCTCTCTCTCTTTCTTTCTTTCTTTCTTTCTTTTTGTCTTTTTGAGACAGGGTCTCCCTTTAGTCCTAGCTTGCCTAGAGCTCACTCTGTATACCAGGCTAGCCTTGAACTCGCAAAGATCCGCCTGCCTCTGCCTCTGGGATTAAAGGCATGTGCCACCATGCCCGGCTGCTGTCATTTTCTTATCTTGAAATTTTCAAAAAGTGGAGCAGAAAATCCTTCCTTCTCCTGGTTACTACTAGTTCTTCTGGACAGAGGTGGATCTCTTGGGTCTGTACAGAGAGGGAGGAATGGGACACTCCCGAGTGACTTCTTCCTCCCTAGGAGCTTCCTGTAGGTTTCCTAAAAAGGCTTTCAGCAGGTCTCAATGGGAAAACTGTCTTTCTGCCTCCCTAGTCTTCATCGGAATTCATGAGGGGAGTCACCTTTCCTTCCTTCTCCATTCTGGGCGTTTCCCCTTAACGTGTCCCACCTGTCCACATCTGAAAGCTTTGCTTTCTCCTCTTCTTAGCGTCTCTCTTTCATTCATGGCCTGCTGTGGGCCTCCCGGGCACCTTGCTCCTGGTAAGACCTGAGGTGAAGTCGGGCTCAGCGGGGAAGCGTGATCTCAGCTTTCAGTGTCTGCTTTGCTTCCCTCATTCACCATATACTTTCTGGGCCTCTGCAAGCAATTCTTTGAGTTCTTTGTCCTTCCAATTTTCTATCTTTTGTCACTTTTTAGAAATGTCAGACAAAACTCTTGGTTACCAAAACATAATTTTAATCTTTTCTGACCAAGAGGATCCTCTAAATTTAATACAGAATATTTTATTTGTTCCATTAATCTAGGAGTTCACATGGATCTTTATCTTTTCCTTGCTGAATATTGAAAGCCTTATTCATATTCTGAGACCAGGGAACTGACTCTTTTTTTTAATGATTTTTTATGTGTATGAGTGTACTGTCTGCATGTAGGTTGGTGCACCCGTGTCATGCAATGCCATGGAGGTCAGAAGAGGGCATCAGATTCCCCTGGAACTGGAGTTTGCTTGTTTTTTTTTTTATCTTTTCAAGACAGGGTTTCCCTGTAGCCCCAGCTGTCCTGGAACTCACTCTGTAGACCAGGCTGGCCTTGAACTCACAAAGATCCACCTGCCTCTGCCTCCCAAGTGCTAGGATTAAAGGCGTGCGCCACCACGCCCAGCGTATAGTCAGCGTTCTTAACTGCTGAGCCATCTCCCCAACCCCGGGAACTGACTCTTTTATTGCCCTTATAATAAGGTCCCTCATGTGGTCCCCAAAGGTGTCATTATTATTATCCCTTTGGGAATCCTGTATAGGGTATTTATGTCAGCTGCCAGGATCCCGGGCCTGGCTGGGCACTTCCCTCTCTCAGGTGACCATTACAACCCTCATAATCTTCATCCTTTCCTCTCCTGGGAAAAGAATGCTCAGGACTGACATGAATTCAGTTCAAGTACAGATCTTGGGGCTGCAGAATTGATCCTACTCATCCGGTACCCTTAAGGGGTCTTCTAGAAGGGGCTTAAGTTCCTTTTTGATATTTCTTACTTCACAGCTGGTAAAGGGAACATTCATGAATCTAATTCCACTTCCCCCTAAGGGAACCTCTCAAAGTGGATACATTAGTTGGGGAGAGGGCTCAGGTGACCAAAGTTTGGGATCTTGGAATGGGAAGTTCTCAAAGTTCTTTTTACATTGTTTGAGTTCTTTCTGTGATCTAGAGGAAAAGGGGTAGTTAAGTGAAACATCTGGATCTGGTGGTGGAGAAGAGGGAGTGAGAGGGGGCAGAGGTCCAGAGGCAGTAGCTGTGGATGGTTTGGGTGGGTGTATGGGTCAGGTATCTGGTTTAGATTATAGAGTAGAGGTAAATAATCAGGAGGTCCCATTTGTGTCCAAGTTTTTTTGTTATTGTTATTATAGGTATTTTTATTCTTTTTTTTAAATTAAATGTGCTGAGCTGAAAACATTCTTAATGTTTTTTTAAGCCAATGTTTTATTGAAGCTCCGTGCATTTCATACAAATCAAATTACATTACAAATCAAATCTAGACTGGTGCCCTCCTCCCTGCCCCCAACCCCACTAGAGCTCATGCTTTCTGCCAAGCATGTTGTGCTGGATAGCTTTAGTGTCAACTTGACACACCTCGGTTGAGGGAGCCTCAACTGGGGAATTGGCTCCACTGGATTGGCCTGTGGCCACATCTGTGGAGTATTGTCTTGATGTTCGAGCAGTGTGGGAGGGCCCAGCCCACAATGCGTGGTGCCACCCTGGGCAGGTTGTTGTGTACCATATAAGAAGGCAGGCTGGGCATGAGGCAGAGGAGCAAGCCAGTGAACAGCATTCCTCCAGGCCTGTGCTTCAGCTCCTGCCTCCAGGTTCCTGCCCTGAGTTCCTGCCTTGGGCTCCCTGAGTGAGAACTGTGACCCAGGAGATGTAAGCTGAATAAACCCTTTCCTCCCCAAGTTGGTGTCTGTCAGAGTGTTTTGTCACAGCAATGGAAGACAAACTAAGACACATTTTTTTTTTATCTTTTTCTCAGTCTCTCTCAAAATTCTTGATGTAGAAGCTTACTTTTTCAAGCAGAAGTTCACTGTTTCAGTCAGTTTTTTGATGCAGACTTTTCTGTTGTTCTTGTTGTTATTCCTTCCTATATCTATCACTCCAAAATATGCACATATGCATGCCACATATATTATAGGTTTTAGCATTTTCAGCCCATGATTTTTTAATTTTTATTTTTTATTAGGCTGAAAGATGTCATGTTTGAAGGCTCTTCCTTGGCAAGCCCTAACCACCATCAGCTCTGCCCTTGTGCTCCACACTGGGGTTTTCCCTTTCCATGGTCACCAAATAAGGTCCAGTAAGCACCATGTCCTGTCTTGATCTTCCTGTACTGGTCTCCATGATATAGCCTGGGCAGTCCAACAGTGGCTTTCTGAAGAAGTGGAAACCCCTACTGTTTAGTCCACAAGTTGGATGTCTCAACAGTCCCCATCTGGCACTGAAGGTTTGGAGGATTCTTGGAGAGACATGAGTCTTCAGTCCATATTGGAAGGTTGAAAAGCTGTGTCTTCTCATATCTTTGAAGGATGGCAAAAGCAGTGGCAGCCACAGGGTAGCTGCACTTGCCAGTAAGACAGACAAAACAACTGTGCTCTTTTGTCTTTTTACTAAGATTTCAAGTTTTATACCTGAAGTACAATTTCTCAGGACTTACTATTTATATATTTTGGGTTATGCTTTCCTTTTGGATGTTTAAGGCCACACAGCCCAGATTTAACCAAGGTTTTTGTTTCTCAAGGTCAGTTGAGGATCTGGTCCTCAAGGGTCACTCAGGTTTTTTGCAGGGGGAGGGAGCCCCTGGCTCCTTTTGGCTTTTCAATCACCAGTTCCATCCACTCGAGGACAAAGTCAGGTCTTGCAAGACCAAGCTTCCCTTTTTGAAGCATGAGCAGACTTTCCTCTTTGTGAGGAGCTGTAAGCCTGCTCCCTAAAAGTGCTCGCTCATGCAGAGAAGCTTCCTTACCTGCATACTGATGTTCAGAGACGCTTATCACAAGTAAACGTTTTCTGCTGGAGCCAGCAGCCCGCTGAGGAAGCTTATCGCGAGCAAACATTCTCTGCCGGCGTGAGCAGCCAACCCGATAAACTTTTAATTTTTACAAGAGCTACCTTCCACCCCTCCCCTCTTCCTGATTCTCCCCGCCTTTTGCTAAATATATATTGCTGTCTTTGCTCAATAAAAGTAGACTTTGACAACCTCCAACACAAAGTCTCGTTCTTTTCTCTCGCTTATCTCCATAGGTTTTGGGGTCCTTCTTGGGTACCTGATGTTACATGACCCATAGACAGGGTCATATTGGTGCCGGACGTAGGGGCTCGAGGTAAGAGACCCTCTACCAGACAAGGAACAAGGAGGTCTGGCCGGACGACATAATAGAGAGGGCACTTCGCCATCAGCGGAACGCGGAAAACCTCGGGAAAAAATAGTGGAGGGCGCTTCGCCATCAGGGGAACGCAGAAAACCTCGGGAAAAAGATAGGACACTTTGCCACCCACGGAGCGCAGATTCTCGGGAAAAAGAGGTGAGTGGTTCTTTATCTCATATTAAGATAGGCCAATTGGCTCATATTAAAATGGGCCATTCGCTGTCTAAAAAAGAGAAATTTATTCAACACCTTAAGACAGCTTTCAGGGAGAGAGGAATTTCCGATTAAATGAAAAAAGATTTTTAACTATGATTTTTTATTATTCATAGTGGATACCATGTCTCTGGGTGGTCCTTGATGGGCCCTCAGTTTGGTGGTGGTGGCGACACCGTAGGATATGCTGCAAAATGAGGATTGGAGTTCTTCAAGGCAGCTGGGGGCTAAGGGGAGACCCTGTCTCGGAAAAAAAAAAAAAAAAATCAAGCGGGAAATACAAAATTCATCATATTAAGATGCCAGGCAGCAGGCCCTGCTTAAAATAACTGTTAGTTAAGGTGGAACAGACATTTAGTACATCAATCCAACATTTGGTGACTTTTGACGTACAAAAGTGTTTAATGGAGTTAACTGAAAAATGTCATATGTCTATGCTAGCTGTCTGTGTGTTAACTGTTCTCTCATGTGTCTGATTTTTGTGATGTGTGTTCCTCTGTGTTGGTTCTGTTAAAAGTGGCTCAACTTCAAAGTTCTTTCTTTCTATATTGTGCACATAAATTAGCTTACTTTTGGCAGCCTCTTAAACTTTTTTAAAGCCCTAATTTGAACCTGGGTTCCTAAGTTCCTACCAAAACTTCTACACTAGTTTTCTAAAGGTTTTACTTGTTATCTGTTAAGACTGGATAGCAGCCAGGTGTGGTTGGTGCATGCTTTTAATCCCAGTACTTTGGAGGCATAGGTAGGTGGATTTCTGTGACTTTGAGGCTTGCTTGGTCTACATATTGAGTCCAGGACAGCTAGGGTTCTCCCTGTAGCCCCATCTCGACAAAAACAAAAAAACAAACAACAAAGGGGACCTGTGCGTCTGAGACCAGTTGATATAAGCTAAAATCTCTGTAAGATGGGAAATTACACTTTCACGGAAGCTATGTTCCAGGAGGAATGGTTTTGTGATGCTTCATGTGTATGTGTTTGTGACTGTGTTGTGGTTGCCGTGGTTGTTGCGTTTCAAGTTGTGGCATGGAAAAGTTTAACATCTCCAAATCAGTAAAGGCATGGACTAAGGATAAACGCAGAGAAAATGAGATAATTCTCTCCTATTGACTCTGGTTGTGAGCCTGTGGATGGCGCTGATTGGGACTTGGCCTGTGCGCTGGAGCCCCTTTCTCTGATAGGCTTTGAGAAGTTTGCATTCTCTTGTGGGTTTTCACCCATTCAGCGGGACACCGATCTATGCAGCCCTACAGGTGCTGGCTTGTCTTCCCTGGATTGGGGCCATCTGTTGCTTCCCCAGCCTTCCCAGGTGGTAGGTATTAAGAAAAATTGTGAGAGGAGCCCCTCCTCTCCCATCAATTCCCTTCTAGAGGTTTTGAAATGTGGTTAAAATTTGCCCTATAGCCTGGGGTCCTGGTTTCCCCTTCGGGCCACAGCTCAGGTGGGGAAAGTCACAGAGCCTGGAAGGACAGGAATGCCCACAGAGCATTTTGCAACAAACCTTCATAGAGGTGTTCCTAAAGGCTGGTCTTGTAAATTCCGGGCTGGGCCATGCTTTTAATCCAAACAGATGTTTGTAAGTTCTGGGCTGCCTATTCTCCCAGCCTGGGGCAGTGTTCTTTAAGTGCCGCCTTGATTCCAATCCTCCTGAGACAGACTGTGGACCTCCAACCTACCAAGTTGTATCAATGAAGCAATTCAAATCCATCTGGCAGCAGATTTTATCACTTAAAAGTCTAGAAATAGAAAAAATTTACAGGCCTAATATTTCTAACAAACAATACTTGGTCGCCGATTAAACTGTCGGGTTTTACAGAAAATCGGGGTAAAAAGGTCTTCTTCAGGAACTTAAATTGATATTTTGGTTTAAGTTAAATAAGAAATGCTTTTAAAGTAAAACTGTTTTTATGCTCTTTGAGCCCATCTTCAAGCTGTGTTATGTGTGAGTGAATGTGAGCTCCACTTTTAATTCATTATAAACCTACAGGTTTAAATCTAATAAGCTGACTATAAACAAAAATAAATACAAAAAAAAAAAAAAAAAAAAAAAAAAAAGTTTGCTTTTCTTTATACCCTTAGTTAAACAAGTGTTTAATGGGGTTTATTAGTATGCATATTATCAGTTAATGATGATTGTTGTTATTATTATAGTAATTTATTATTAATGGTTATTGTTATTGTTATTGGTTTAATTATTATAATAATGATCAAATAAATTAGTTTCTAATGGGTATAACTGTTCTATGTTGGCTGCTATTTTATTGGACCATTATTATTTTATTAATTGCTGTTTGTGACAGATACTAGTTAATGGTACTTATTGATAATTAATACTAATTAATAATAATAAAAAGAAAAAAAAAAAAAAAAAATAATTTATTATTTTCCAAAGTCCTTAATATGAAGACAAGATGGATCAGTCCAAAACTACAAAAACTTTGGCCTGTCTACTTTTAGGAATCCTCACTCTTTAGATTTATACATAACTCTAGGGTCAGTAGGCTAGCAAACGGACAGCTTAGGACTCCTTGCCCAAAGGGTACAAATTGATAGGCAAAGAATAGTAAACTTTAGGTATAGTTCATTAAAGGCAAGTGGTTACAAATGGGCCTAAGAGGTAGCATATGGATCTCAGCTGTTTATGAGTTACTAGAACATTAATTTTATATGTAAAAATAACCTATAACAAATTATAAAAATTTCATGTTTTCATTGGACATCAAACGAGATGGCTTTCTTCTCTTACCGGTAAACCTAACAAATCTTTTCTTAGTTGTATGTATATATGTGCATAAATGTGTGTATGTATGTGCACGCACACGTGGGTATGGATGAGTGTACCTTTATGTTCTAAGTATATTATGTTAATAGACATGATAATATAAGAACATTTCCTCTAAGTTGGAACTGGCCCTTCCATCTTAGGATGCAAATTTATATTAAACATCCAAAACATGGTTCTATTTCAACAAAAGTTACGGGTTATCTATCATAGAAATTTGAAATAATTAAAATCTACATCTGGTTTATCACTCTTCACACACTCTCAACACAAAGAATGCAAACCATGTTTTCGTGTATTAAATGTTGCTAAGTTTTGTGATGTTTTTAAAAAAAAAATAAAAAAGGTGTTAAAAAACTTCATCAAGATGTAATGATGGTAACAACTTCTCATTGGACATATCTAGCCAATCTTTAACTGACTGATGGACATGATATACTATAAAAGATATTATATTTATATATATTCTATTAAGATGTTAGATCTTATTAAAAATCTTTAAAGTTAGGTTTTAGTCAGGCCTAGAACCGGCCAAAAAACTTAAAAAAGGTAACAGGTGCCATTAAATCCACCCGTAAGGTTTTACAGGTTTTTAAATGGTAATACATTTAAAACTATAAAAAATAAAAATGTTATTGCTTATTTGTCAATCTGTGTGAATTTACAACAGTGGCTTTGAGATTGGGGTGCACAGATGGTCTCTGTATTTCTCTGTGTTATACAGTCTCACCTTGTAACATTTTTCCCTTACTTGTAGGATAATTTAAAGCAATTCAGTCTGAGTTTACTTCCCAAAATAAACATACAGTTCAAGGATAAAACAAGTTTGGAATAAAATTGATACAAATTAAAAAAACGTACCACCGTGGTATTCATCACTACACTTTAGTCCCTATGATAAAAAGGTGGGAGGTGGTATAGTATTCCCTCTATATTCCAAAACTTTTGATAATGTTTAATTTTTTGAAGCTAACATGGGAGGAGATTTTGTATGTTCCCATCCGGTAAAAACACCAACCTAAATGTCTAAAAATACAAAATATTTGACTGTTGCAAGATGGACTGGGAAATGCTAGCAGAGAGGATGACCCATCTGGACATTAAAGAAAAGGAAACCTCAGGTTGCCTGAGTCACAGACATTGAACATTTCTCTTAATTCTGTTTGGGATAACTGTTTTGGATGTGGTCTGATAAAGTTTTCCCTCCAGATGCTGAGAAAGAAACCTTTCTACCTCTTCCCTTTTATAGTGAAAAGAAAAATGTGATGGTAGTGGAGTCATTTCCCCAACTGAAATTGGAACCAACTGCTATAATGGTAAATGCTTATAAAACAGATGTGACTGCCTTCTTTGGTTTATTGATAGACATACAAACTGTACAGAGACGGTTCTCTAGAGCCAAATATAAATATAATTTACAAGTGGTACAATTGAGCACAAAATGTTAATACAGGATAGCTCTGATGTCAGCAATGGGTTTTTCTGCCAAGGAGATGTTGTCTGGGGGAATCCAAGCCCCCAAATTTATAAAGGCTTTGGTACCAGATGGGCTGTCACAAGCGTAAGGTGGTAAGTCCTTGTTGTCGAAAACCTGGTGTAAGCAGAAAAAATATTTTGAGACATCACTTCTAATGTACAGTTGGCCTTTAAAATGCCCGAGCGGAGCGTACCAAAGGTCACTAATGCAACAAAGCAGGATATTGGTCTCCTCGAGTCAGGCAGGACTTCCTCTGTCAGTATCAGCTACACCTCATATGCCTGGAGATGATGTGCAACAGTGACAGCCAGGTTGCCTATACATATCCCAGATCTCATTGGCTATTAGCTCTCTCCTTGGAGGACTAATCCATGGCTGATGCCATAAGATTATGTCCTCTAGTGTTAGGCGATTATATGAGCCACAATAAAAAATTGTCATCTTTTATAGAAAAAATCACAGCTTATGGATAAACATACCATCCAAAAATCTGTGTCATGCGCACCAGCTTAGCTTGCCATAATATTAATGTTTAAATGCCTGTACATTCAATTGCCTTGTGCTTTGTAGTAGGATTAAAAAGGTACCCCTGGATAAACCGTTAACATGAAAGGAAACAACCTGGACAGACCAGAATTCAGAATGATACCTCAAAGAATAATAGACTGTTTTGCTTCTCACACACCTGTGCCCCTTCCCCAAAGCCTAGGGAACAACATTAGGAAGAGGAGGTGTGATAGAAGTAAGGGCTTCGGCGGAGGACGGGCGTGGGTGAATTGTGAGACTACAATGATATGGACTGGACTCTTAATTGATCACCCTGCTTTTGCATACAAGCTTTTCCAATTGCACTATGGGAACCTTAGGTTGTTCAAAATATGAACATAGATACTTACAAAACCCACCTTTACAAGTGGGGCTCCCCCTCTTCTTGTATAAAAGAAGGGAGGCATTTGTTGGCAGTCTACAGAGTCCTGGTTAGACTTTAGTCTGGAGTGGAAGCATCAGAGTTGGTGGACATTGTGGGAAGTAAGACATGTTCTTCTTGGAGCTACAACTGGGAAAATGAGATGGGTCCCCAGTAAAGGCACCAGAGTGTCTCTTAAGAAGAGTTATCATTATCCTGTGGTGGGGACATTCTTAAAGCTCAATTTAAAATAGCTTAGATCTCTCTCTGGTCACTTCATATGATCCTGGAAAAATGACACTCCAGAGACAGACAACAGGTTAGGTATAATTTTAAAAGCTTTTGGGGAATTTGGGATTCAATCTTGTAGGGATTAAATACCCTCCAGGGACTGTGGTCAGGTTTACAGTGTTAGACAACAGTAATTGTGGGGTGTGGTTGAGACATGATTAAATCATTGTTAGGGTAGAAGCTGCTATGAATGGCTTCCCTGTGATTTGCCTAGATCTTCTTTAATGATCTTGATCATAGCAAGACCTTGTGTGAATTATCACCTCCTCTGAAATCATAAAGCTTTTGTCTTTGGTATTCCTTTATCTTCTCTTTTGGGTTTCCATCTTAGTATCATCAAATTCCTGAGCTTAGTGTGTACCTTGTCTGATTGTCCCTCTCTAGAAATTTGTCCTCTGCACTACTCGACTAAGTAATACAGAGCACTTGCTAGTGGGAAACTACAGACCTTGAAGGTCTGCCATAGCTTACACTTGGTTCTTTCTTCAGCTGAGAACATATGAGGAGACCCAGAAGCTTCTCCCTGTGTATGCTGGTAGCCAAAGCTGTTAAAATTACCAACTTGCCTATCTCCTGAGTTTACCAGAGCAACTTACTAAACTCAGGAATTTATGAGTACAGCTTGCTTATATCAGAAACTTACGAGAACCCGCCTAGATTCCCAGTGCGGCCGATCCAGCTCGCTTATCTCAGAACCTTACACACCAGCCTCGATCCCCAGTGCTGATTGACAGCTTTGCTTATTTCAGAAATTTACGAGTGCCAGCCCAGATCCCAGTGCTGACGATCCAGTTCTGCTTATCTCAGATAAGCAACTTCCGAGCACCAGCTCAGATCCCAGTGCGATGATCCGCTCCGCTTATCTCCGACACTTACGAGAACCAGCCAGATCCCAGTTGCTGATCATCCAGCTCCTGCTTATCTCCGAATCTTACGAGCACCCGCCTCGATCCCGTGTGCGTGCCAGCTCCTGCTTATCTCAGAAACTTGCGAGAACCAGCCTAGATCCCTGTGCTGACAATCCAGCTCCCAGTGCTGGTTTAAATTTCACACACTATTATACACTCACATAATGGAGAGCGTTGATGCTGGGATTCGTAAACAATAGCTCTACAAATACTGGGTTGGAGCTGGTGTGCACAACCTAACATATTCCTGTATGAAAACTTGGTTGTCCACTCCTTCTTGGGGTCACCTTATACCTGGTCTCTGGGAGCCTTGTCCTTGATTGACTCCTGCTAATTTCATCTTGGGCCCGGGTGCTTACATCGATTAACTATTTGTTAAGTCCCACATGATCCTCCACTTACAGCATGGTCCATTACATCGCTGGCCATCGAACTCGAACGAAGCAGCTGACTGACACACCCCTGCAGGCCCACTCACGCTCGTCCTCTGCCATTGTTCCTGCACCTGCCATTCGCTTGATTTTTCGCTCCTTGTACATTACTCGTCCCGGGCTCTAACCGTACTGGCTAGCTGTTCCAGTCCAGGTGGCTGCCCCACACGACGGGCACCCTTCCTCCTCCCCTCTTATCAACCCCTAAGGACAGGCGCCTGAGGATAACAGGGTGTCCAAAGATGGGTAAGAGAAAGGGTCTTGTAGAGGTCGATCCTCTAGACGGGCGGTACACATACTCCTTGATGTGTGCTCACTCTACCGGATACTCCCCCAGCTTCTAGTAAAATCCTGTAAAAGCTGTTAGCCTGTGGGGCCATTCGCTCTAAGGGAGATCATGCGAGAAGCTTCCCTACCTTGCATACTGCTGTCGGAGGGAGTTTCACAAGTCAAACAGCTTCTCTGGAGCAACAGCCCGACCGAGGAGAGCTTTATCATGAGCAAAAGGTCTCTGCCGGCACAAGCAGCAGCCCACTTAACTTTACAAAGCTTTAACTTTTACAAGAGCCACCATCACCACCCTCCCTCTTCCTGATTTTCCCAGCCTTTTACTAAATATATACGAACGCTATGTCTTTGCTAATAAATCAGACTTTGACAACTCGACAAAGTCTCGATCTTTTCTCGCTTATCTCCACAGGTCTTGGGGTCCTCTCTCAGGTTACGCTGTGTTTACAGACCCGTAACAGGGTTACCTCTTATGGTGACTGGACAGCTGACAGTCCCATTAGTGGTTCTCCAAAGACCTCCTAACTGAGAAGGACTGGTGACCACATTTGCAGGACATTTCAAGAGTGCCCCCATGCATCAGTTGGCCACCTGGAACTTAGTTGCACTCTGAGTGCCAAGGAAAAAAGTATCCCTTCAGCTCTCGGCACTTGGTATGGCCATTAAGTATGGTTGTTAGCATCATGATAAGGCTAAGTACCCAGCTAAGTTACACTTTTAACGACTTTATAATATTTTAGAAATGCTTGGAAAAAGGCTATCAAGAGCTTGTATAGAAATACTAAGAGCACTCCCAAACATAAATTACTGTGGTTAGAACACAATGTATGAGCCAAACTAGTTGTTTTTTTCTGCATTCCCTTTGATCTTATATTACTCTGAGTATACATACTATCCTTACATCATATACCAACACTTCCTAACCCTGAGAAACAAATGGTAGCTTGTTCTAAAACTGCTAAGGGATTCACAATATAAAAATTGAGTAAAAATGCACAGTGTTAAACTGGTTAATGGCGGGATAACAGGGGATACCATTCTGTTATATGGACTGTGATATGAGATACTTCGACAGTGAACGAAAACGGAGTACTGGAGGGGGGGACGGGTGCTGGTAGGTAGGGAGAGCTTGAGGTCTGGGGGGCGGGATGGCTATGACCGGACTTGCAGTCTCACGGTGGGATTACATGGTCTTTTCTGGATGTTTTTACTTGTATCAGTACCATACGCGCTATGTCATCTTTCTATATTTATTGTCTCGATGTTTGCTAGGGAGATAGTTATTTATTCTTTTCTTTGCTTTATTTTTCTTCTTCTCTTTCGGTTCTCTCCTCTTCTCTTTCTTCTTTTCTTTCGTTCTTTTATCTATTCTCTCTTATCTTTTCTTTCTTTCTTTCTTTATACTTTCTTGCTTCTCTCTTCTTCTCTTTTCTCTCTCTCTTCTTCTTTCCTTTTCTTTCCGTTCTTTTCTCTTCTTTCTTCTTTCTTCTTTCTTTCTCTTCTTCTTCTCTATCTCTTTCTTTTTTGCTTTCTTTCTTTTCTTTCTTTCTCTTCTTTTCTTTCTTTCTTTGACTTGGTCTTCTCTTAGTCCCAGTGACCTGGAACTCACTGGAGCCAGCTAGCCTGAACTCAGTGATTCCGCGTTCTAGGATTAAAGGTGTGCCCCACCATCCCCCCTGCCTCTTAATGACTGTTTAGCCGCCAAGTGAGTGCTGGGAATCAAACCACGGTCTCTGCAAGAGTAGAGTTGGGCACTACTTAACCTACTGCTCCATCTCTCCAGCCCACAATGTCATCTTTCTTTCCCGAGGTGCAATAGAACTCCATTGTGTAGATGTAACCACATTTTTCTCCTCACTCAGTCAGTTAGGTCACTCAGGTTGCGTTCCAGTCTTTGCTTTGTGAGAGAGGATAAAGGCTTTTTGCAAAAACATGGTTGTGCATGTATCTTTGCTGGTACGATGAGTCTTGTGGGTATATACAGGAGTGGTATGCACTGGGTCAGGTGGCAAGTTCATTTTGAAGTCTTCCAAGGGTTCTCCTACACTGCTTTCCATAGTGGCTGTATGAGTGTTTACTTCCCACTAGCAGTGGATGCGTGTTCCCCTTTCCCCCAACTCTCACGCACTTGGTATTATTTATTTGTTTTCTTGAGTTTCCTTAGCAATTTTTTCTTTCTTTCTTTCTTTCTTTCTTTCTTTCTTTCTTTCTTTCTTTCTTTCTTTCTTTCTTTTGACTTGGTCTCCTCTTAGTCCCAGCTGACCTGGAACTCACTTGGTAGACCAGGCTAGCCTTGAACTCAGTGATCCTGAGTTCTAGGATTAAAGGTGTGCACCACCATGCCTGCCTTAATGACGTTCTTAGCCGCCAAGTGAGTGCTGGGAATCAAACCCAGGTCCTCTGCAAGAGTAGTTGGCACTCTTAACCACTGATCCATCTCTCCAGCCCCAATGTCATCTTTCTTTACCGATGCATAGAACTCCATTGTGTAGATGTACCACATTTTCTCTACCCACTCATCAGTTGAGGATCACTCAGGTTGGTTCCAGCTCTTTGCTATTGTGAAGAGAGCTGCAATAAACATGGCTGTGCATGTATCTTTGCGGTAAGATGAGTCTTGTGGGTATATACCCAGGATGGTATGACTGGGTCAGGTGGCAAGCTCATTTTGAGTCTTCCAAGGGTTCTCCACACTGCTTTCCATAGTGGCTGTATGAGTTTACATTCCCACCAGCAGTGGATGAGTGTTCCCCTTTCCCCCAACCTCTCCAGCACTTGGTATTATTTTATTTGTTTTCTTGATCCTAGCCAATCTTATTGGAGTGTATTCTCTCTCTCTCTCTCTCTCTCTCTCTCTCTCTCTCTCTCTCTCTTTTTGGTCTTTTCAAGACAAGGTCTCCCTGTAGCCCCAGGTGTCCTGGAACTCACTATGTAAACCAGGCTGGCCTTGAACTCACAAAGATCTGCCTGCCTCTGCTTCCTAAGTGCTAGGATTAAAGGCGTGCGCCACCACGCCCAGTGTATTCTCTCTTTTTAAGGGGAGCAAAGTAATGGGCCCTTCTTCCCTCAGAGGGCAGAGTTGAGCTCCTCCTGGGAGACTGCAATCTTAGAATTCACATGCTCAAGTAAAAGCTGGCAAGCTCAGTTCTTGTCTGAGCCCAATTGGGGTCAAAAGACTGAGGGGTTAAGGACAGGATCCTGGGTCCAAATACATCAACAGTACTTTACAGTTGCTTTTTCTCGTTTTTAGTGTGGGTGTTTTCTACCCAATACTTCAGCCTAAGTTGAAGCAGACTGTCTGGGGGATTTTAGTTTGGGATTCTTTTCCTTTTTACCTAGGTTATTTCTTATCCTGCCTGTTAAGGGTTCACCTTGTGCTTAGCCTCCACTCCCCCTTCCCCCCTTATGTGGAGGTTTCCTGCACTCTGAGCTAATTCTTTCCTTTGTCTCTGATGGATTCCTTCACAGGGCAGAGACCTTTGCTTAGTGGTTCTTAGCAGTAGGCAAGTTGGTACAATGCCAGGAACAGGCTAGGATTGCTGGGAAGCTGTGTAAACTCAGCCAAGGACCTATGGAACATATTCTTTTCACATTAAAGTACATCTCATTCCCTGTCATTCAACCTTCATGATGACTGGACGACCAAGGAATACTTTGTTGTTTTCCATAGCCTCTCTCTCTCTCTCTCTCTCTCTCTCTCTCTCTCTCTCTCTTTTTCTTTCTCTCTGGTCTTTTTGAGACAGGGTTTTCCTGTAGCCTGACCTGGTCACTTGGAATTTGCTATGTAAACCAGGCTGTCTTTGAACTCACAGAGATCCACCTGACTCTGCCTCCTGAGTGCTGAGATTAAAGGTGTGTGCCACCACACCTGGCTCCCACAGTATTTCCTACCTTTGGCTGGTGTACAAAGTTGACTAGTCCTTATGGTGCTTGACTGGGCCCTTCCTGAGTTGCTGGGAAACTTCTGTCCCTGTATTCCTTTGTTGACCAAGAGAGTGCCAGAGACCCAAAATCCAGGAGCCACCACAGAAAGGTCTGGGGGATGCATCTCCCCTGGGAGAGGGTCTGAGGCATCCCCTTAAGTTGGGCTACAGCTCTGGGTGGGCCCCCTAACTGTTAGAAATGAGCCTGGGGTCACAAAGAAAGAGAGCACTCTAATTAAAATGTTTCGGCAATGCAAAACTTTACTTCTGATCAGGATTTGAAGCTCACAAAAGCAGAGGAGGGAGCTCACATGGCCAAGATGGCCTCCACCTTTTAACCCTGATGCAAGGGGGATCTGGTATGTACCTCGTTAGCTGAGGTTCAACCTCACAATCTATTCCTGATTGGTTAGTTTTGAAAAGGGCAAAAAATGGAGATGGGGAAGAAGGGGACGTTTTTAGGAAGTTGGTTATATCTGGCTGAACAAATACTTAATAAAGGAAGAAAGGAGAGGGACATGGAGGAAGGCCAGCAGGGTGCAAAGGTCAAACCTCTCACAAAGGGACACCCAGGAATGAAGAAATCCAGTCTGCAAGTGTGTGTTTTCAACAATGGGGGAGGAGAGGGACAAGTGTAAAGTTTAACAGGCTTGACAGAAAAAGACTGATATTTAATGTTTCTTACATTAGGAAACCCTTTTTGTCAGATGAATGTATCTCAGCTCATCCCAGATAGGACAGAGGGTGGAGGGAAGGCAGAAAGCAGGAGGGGATGGATTTAGGTCTACCTCACATCTGAGGGTGACAGCGAGCTAAGTGGTAGAGGTCTAATTACCCAGCCTAATCTAATCTCAATTTCAGGTCAATAACTGCCTCCTCCTTCTCCTCCTCCTCCTCCTCCTCCTCCTCCTCCTCCTCCTCCTCCTTCTCCTCCTCCTCTTCCTCTTTCTCCTCCTCATTTTGAGACAGGATCTTACTGTGGTTGCAGCTCTGGCTGGCCTGGAACTCTCTATATCAACCAGGCTAGCCTGTAACTCACAGCAGTTCACCTACCTATGCGTCTTGAGGGCTGGGATTAAAAGTGGGTACCGCTGGATGTGGTGCTGCACTCCTTTAATCCCAGCGCTTGGGAGACAGAGGCAGGCAGATCTCTGTGAGTTCCAGGCCAGCCTGGTCTACAGAGTGAGTTCCAGGCCAGCTGGGACTAAAGGGAGTCCCTGTCTCAAAAAAAAAAAAAAGACCAGGAAAAAAAAAAAAAGCATGTACCATCATACTTGGCTCAAAGGTCATTTTTGGTGCTTTACCAAAAGTCCTAAGCATTTTCAACTGCCTTTCTCAGAACAGTTTCCAGCTTGAGTCTTTGCACACGGCATGCTTCAAAGATTTCTGGGCTTCACTGCTCTTAACCTTTATCTACTCTCATTGAAACCTCTTGCTAACTTGTCCAGGGTAGGACCGAGGCTGGCACTTGATGCCTGAGCGTGGGCCAGGCCTGGCTCTCTGCATGAACGTGCCCTGGAGGCTGGGGAAGGATACAGATGGCCAGGGGCTTCCAGCTCTCTTCTATCCTTCATGTTGCAGGTGGCTCAGCCACTGCTGTCCAGCCCAAGGGAACATAGCCCATGATCCAAGCGCTCAGTACACAGAGAGTGTTCTCTATTGAAATCAGGTTGGGAAGGTGGCCTCAGAGCCAGCCACTGTGGGCCCTTCTGTTTCATTAAAAAGACCATGGCAAACTTCTCATGAAAGTATTTAAACAGTCTCTTTCCTTTGTGATTGGAATAGGAGAAGGAATTTAAATCTCATGCCTGTCCTTAAGAGAGAAAATGTACATATTCCAGAGCTGGCTGCTATCGGTACAGTATACTTAAATGCACACACACTCAAATATAAAGTATGCTACGTATGTTTTCATTATATAATTCACAGAAAATGGAAGTAAGGTTTGAAAATTTAAGTAAAAGTTACAAATTAGGATTTTTTTTTAGTTGAAATTACTATGTCTAGGAAATGTATGTCTGTACCTTAAAAAAAGAACTCGGTGTGATACAATGTAAATGGTGAAGAAATTTCTAACAGTGTTACCTAAAATGCTGAAATCTAAAAGAAACAGAATTCTTTCTTCTTAATTGGTCTTATTTCCTCATGAAGTTTAAATGTAAAAATACAAATTAAACTTTAAGATTGTTTTGGGTTTAAAAATCTCGTATTAGAGAGAAATAGATTTTTCTTGACACACTTAATTCACGGTGGTATGAAGCATGTTAGTATTTATTTGTGTCTTCTTTCTTTTGAAAACTCTTTTTTAAAAACAAGAGTAACCATTACGGGTTTGGGTATGTAAAAATAGTATTTTGTGTAATATAGATACTTGCCTCTGCTTTGTGGAATAAAGGCCCTAGGCTAGTCTCTCACTGTGAGCTCATGTCTCTATGAGATTTATTTGGAAATTGATTATTACTGTGTGGCTAATAATGGAATAGCCGAGTTGAGAACTGGTCACCGTGGCCGCAGAATCTGCAACTTCCTCCCATGAAGCTCACTGCCTGGGGGCCAAGGGCTGCTCATTTATTTTACCAAATTTAAATCACTTGTGGAGGCAATCAGATAATAAATTGTGTGTCCATCTCTGGTAATCAACTTGGCACCTCCGACAGCAGAGACTTGTGCAAAGATTTCACAGCTCGCCTTTCAAGCCGACTCTCCTTTGTACTAGCTCATGCAGGGAATCAAAATGGTGCTTAGATGTAAAATAACATTCTTTTTCCGTGCTCTCATTAAATTCTCTGTCTTACCACCTAGTAGTTGAGCCCAGTGTTTCCAGCTCCTATAAAACTCCCTCTTAATTGCTTGAGGGGAACTCTTTTGTCTGGGCAGTGGAACAAGATAACCGACTTAATCTTCCTAGTAACACGTGAGTCGCCATGTATCATTTTAATCTGCAGAACACTAGAGCCGAGTAGTGTCACATGCTGATTTTACTTTTCTATGAGAAAGTGACTCCCTGGCTCAATGATGGATTGCTGGTTCTCTATAAACAACAGTCAAGATGGTGAATGCCCTGGGGTGATAGACAAGAGTGTGCATTGGAAATGGAGCAAATCTGATGGCCCAGTTCGAGTTCACCTGACAAAGCTGGAGCAGTCTGCAGGCAGCATTTGAGAAAGGATTATTCACACTTGCATTATATTTCTGAATGCATTTTCTCCTTGTGCAGCTGCAGAGCTCCCTCACACTGAAGGTTTATACACCATAATAAAGAGATTTATTTTTTCCCCTCTCACTCTCTTGCTTCTTACACACTACACCTAGTTTCTACAGAATCATTCAGGCCAAGAGCATCTGTATATCCAAACTGCACAATAGCCCTGCTGAAGCTTGGTAACACTAGCCTGACATTTCTCATCTCCAAAGGGACAAAGATTAAATCTTTTGAAAATTCTACAGACACACATCCTAAATAAAAGAATTAAATAGAAATTAATTCAAATTAGAAAAGTGATTATAGAATTGTCCTAAGAATCCTGGAAAAAATCTTCAATATCCATTTTACTAAGTGATACATATTAAAGAATGGAAGAGGAAATAGGAAAAATTTCAACATACTAGCAAACTAGGTTTCTTTATAAATTGAGGGCAGGACTGAGGAGATTCTAATGTTCTGTTTCCTTCCAACTTTGCATGCTTCCATCTACCCATGCATTTCCTCCATCTGGTTACAGAGCAAGTTTCTGAAGCCTGGTGGTTCAGACAGACTTTCCTTATTGCCTCTTAGCTTTGTCGCCAGTAGGAGGAAGCAGCAAGCGCTGAGATCTATGCTGCTCAGAATCATCACCAACAGCGCCCCTATTTTTCAGTTGTTCATTCTCTTTTAAGTAAAAGTGAACAATGAACAAAGCGTTGGCTGTTGAATCCGACACTGTAATAAAACATGCTAAGGCGAGGTGAAGGCTCCAGGCCCAGTGTAGGTCCATGTCCCCAGGGTCTTTGGTGATGCCGACCACTGTTTGGCTCTTCTACGCTTTACCAGGGAGGGTCTGTATGACCAACATGACGTGGAAATGATGGTGTAACTGCAGGGTGAGGTTATACGGATATTGTGATTTCTGCCCATCTGGCCTTTGGATTTTCACCTGTGATCTGAAACAAGTTGTCATGTTGTATGGACAGGCCCTGTGAGGAGGAACCAAGGCCTCTGACTCTCAGCCAGCAAGGGAGACTCCTCATGCAGAACAGCTGTGTGAGATGGGCATAGATCCCCTGACCCAACTCCCTGCCACCTCAGCCAAGCCTTATGATGACTGCAACCCCAGGGATACCCTGACTGTCATTTGACAGATCTATAGTCTGAACTACCTAGCTAAGCCAAGCCCAACTTCTGATCTGCAGAAACTGCAGAGTAGTTAATAAGTGTCTTTTTGGAGACAGGGTCTCCCTGTAGCCCGACCTGACCTGGAAATCACTATGTAATCCAGGCTGGCCTCCATCTGCCTCCTCTGCCTTCAGAGTGCTGGGACTAAAGGTGTGCACCACCACACCAGGACATAAGTGTTGTTCTTAAGCTTCATGTTTTGGAAGTATTTTTCATGTAACTAATATAAAAGATAATTAAGATTCAGCTACAGTATAAATGAGATGTCATCTTAGCTTGGTTTGGGGTGTTTATTTTAGGAGATTAAAGGAGACTTCCATCAGTTGTGATGGGGCGCAGAAGAGCATAAAGGCCATTAGAGAAAATGTTTTTCCCTAGAAACTTTTGAAATTGACTTTTTAGCTAACATACGGAATAACAGGCTTCATTATGACATTTTCTTTTAAGATTTTAAACAAATTTTACTTCTTCTTATTGTGTGTAAGAAAGGGCCTGCACTGCTATAGTGTGTGTGTGGAGGCACTGGACAACTTTCGTGAGCTGGGTCTCTCCTTTAACTTTTATACAGGTTCCAGGAAATTGAGCTCAGGGAATTAGACTCGTGCTGTGAATGCTTTACTGCTGAACCATCTCACCAGCCCCGTTATGACACTTTCTTTCTTTTCCCCTATTTTATTTATTTATTTATTTATTTATTTATTTATTTATTTATTTATTTATTTAATGTGTATGAGTGTACTGTCTGCATGTAGGTAGGTGTACCTGTGTCAATGCAAAACTGCAGAGGTCAGAAGAGGGTGTTGGATTCCCCTGGAACTGGAGTTAAAGATGGATCTTAGCTGCCAAGTGGGTGCTGGGACTTGAACCCAGGTCCTCTGCAAGAGCAGTCGGTGCTCTTAACCTCTGAGCCATCTCTCCATCCCCCCATTATGACATTTTCATACAGTCATATTATTCCTTCACTACCTTCCCTGTCATGTCCTTCTTCAAGTAGTGTCCCTTTTGCTTTCATGTCACACGTATATATTTAAATTGAGATTGTATATGTGACCAAATACACACTATTTTGTCTTCCTTCCCTCTGGAATTCTTGTGTGACTTTTCCTTCTGTTGGCACATATAAACAATATCTATTCACTTTACACAAAGGATTATCAACAGACTAAAGAAATGACTCCACCCCAAGTCTAGCTTAGTCAACCACTGAGTTTAATGAGGTGACTTACAGAAGTGTGGGTGAAGGGTTATTTATAGAAGCATGGGTGGCTCAAAGCCCACCCCGCCCTCCAAAACATGGGTGACAACTCAGGAAAGCTACATCTCTACAGCTCCCTGAATGCTCTGCTGGTCTCGTTAGTTAACTGCTAATATTACCTTGGGAGGGGGCTTGTGAATCTTTAAGTGTTAGAGTTTCTCAAGATTTATGTGTTTACTTACTCCCTGAGCCTTGCATATAAATAAAACATGTTAGATTTGTCTGAGTCTGGTTAATTTTGGGTGAACAACATGATTTCACTGTTTATCATGGCTGAATAAGATTCTGTTGTTTATTAAATATTTTTTAAATTTTATTTTTTATGTGTATGAATGTACTGTCTGCATGTAGGTTGGTGCACCCGTGTCGTGCAATGCCGTGGAGGTCAGAATAGGGTGTCGGATTCCCCTGGAACTGGAGTTAAAGATGGTTCTTAGCCGCCATGTGGGTGGTAGAATTGAACCTGGCTCCTCTGAAAGAGCAGTTGGCACTCTTAACTGCTGAGCCATCTCTCCAGCCCCCAGATTCTGTTGTTTATAAAAATGACTTATTTCAGTTGTTCCAAAGTTTTTCCCTGAAAAAAAAAACAACTTATCCCTTTCTCCATTGATAGGCATCTAGGCTTGAATGTGTGTGTGTGTGTGTGTGTGTGTATGTGTGTGTGCATCTTGGGGGATCTTCCTCTATCACTCTCCACTATATCTTTTGAGACACTGGGGCTCCAAACTTAGGCCGTCATGCTTGTGCCACAAGCACTTCAATCTACTGGACCAGCTCCCCAAGTCCTTCAGTCCTGATGTTTATAATTTCATTGTATGCTGGGCGTGGTGGCACACGCCTTTAATCCTAGCACTTGGGAGGCAGAGGCAGGGGGATCTTTGTGAGTTCAAGGCCAGCCTGGTCTACAGAGGGAGTTCCAGGACAGCTGGGGCTTCAGGGAGACCCTGTCTCAAAAAGACAAAAAAAAAAAAAACAAAACATATAAATATAATTTCATTGTATGTATTGCTTTGAAAAACTTTTTATTATTTATTTATTTATTTATTTATTTTACAGGGGAGAGTGCAAATGTAGTCCCCCACTACCACAAATTGCACAGTCGAGTTTCCCACATTCGGGGAAATCGCAGGGGTCAGCACATCCCAAGTGCAATGGATGAGCTTTACCCTGGGAGAACCACCTTCTTGATCATAGTATCTCCCCTGCCAGGTAAGTATAAATATTTATTTTTAATTGTATGCATGTGTCAGCATGAGGGTGTGCTGAGTGTGTGTTGGTGCCCATGGAAACCAAGGAAGGCACAGATCCCCTGGAGTTAGAGTTACAAGCAGTTGTGAGCCATCCAGCATGGGCACTGGGATCCAAACTCTGTTCCTCTGTAAGAGTAACAAGCACTTTTAACCTCTAAGCATCTCTCCAGACCTCTCTCCACTATTTTCTGAGTCTGGTTTGTTCTTGTTCTTCTAAGACCTTGAGGTATACCATTAAGTTATTTGAAATTTATTTATCTGAAATTTCTCTGATTTTTTTATGTAAGCATTTATAGTTATAAACTTTAGTTTTAGAGCTACCTTAACCATGTCCCAAGGGTTCTGGTAAGTTGTGCTTCCATTTTCATTTGATTCTATGAATTTAAAAATCTCCTCCCTGATTTCTTCATGACTTATTTTTCAAAAGCATCTTGTTTGGGGAATGGAGAGATGGTTCAGTGATTGAGAGCACCGGCTGCTCTTGTAGAGGACCCAGGTTCAATTCCCAGCACTCATATGGTGGCTAACAACTGCCTATAACTGCAATTCCAGGGACCTAATGTCCTCTCTGGCATGCATGGGCATTGCAATGACACAGGTGCACTTTATACATGCAGGCAAATATTCATACACATAAAAAATAAATATTTTTGAAAGCATATTAAAATTTAATTTTATTCCATTATGACCTGATAAGAGATAAGAAATTATTTCAATACTTTTGTACTTGTGACTTTCTTTATGGCCTAAATGTGATTGATTTTAGAGAAAGTGCCATGGGCTAATGAAGAATGTGTGTTCTGAAGCTGTGTCATATGATATTCTATAAATGTCAAGTTCTTTTGATCTATGGAACAGATTAACTCGGTTTTGAATGATTTTTAGTCTGGATAACACATTGGTTGGTGAAATGGGATGGGAGACTCACTGTGGTGGTTTGAATGTATCCCCCCCATAGGCTCTAGGTATTCAGACGTTTGTCTCCAGTTGGTGGCGCTGTTTTTGGAGGTCTTGGGGTGTGTGGCCATGCTGCAGGAAGTGTGTCACTGGGGGCAGGCTTAGTGAGCTTAACAAGCCTCGTGCTCTAGAGTTGCTTCCTCTCTGTTTCCTGTGCTCTTTGCGAGATGTGACCCTCTGTTTGCTGCTCCAGTCTCCAGCCGCCACGCCTCCCGCCACAATGGACTCTAATTCCCTGGAACCGCCAATCGTAAGCTCAAATAAACTCTTCCTTTTATAAGTTCCTTGGTCATGGTGTTTTATCACAGCAACAGAAAAGTGACTAATACACTCACCAACTATTATTGTGTCAGGACCTATCTGTATTTTTATGTTACGGTGTTTAAGAAATTGGCAAGAAAGTTTTTTTTTTTGAAGAAAGTGTTGGACGAAGTGAGTCTTCAAGGATGAAAGACAGGGTTTGGTGGTTCTGGTGGCTCCAAAGAAGCCTGAAGAAGTTGGGGAAATTGATCACTTGGAGAAAATGCTTGCTGTGCAAATGTGGGGATGTCAGTTTGGATCCCTAGCACCCATGTAAAAGCTAAGCATGGTGGTCAGTACCTATAATCCCAGGCCTGGGAGGTGGAGTCGGGAGCATCCCTGGCAGCTTGCTTGCTGGCCAATCTAGCCAACCAGTGAGCTCCAGGCTCAGTGAGAGACTCTGATCAGAAAATAAAGTGGAAGATGATTGAGGAAGACAAGCAACCTCAACTTGTGACCTCCACATGCATGTGTATTTATACCACCACATGTACAAATGCACTCATGTGAAAACATAGATACATGCTATTCTGGACTGTCCTCTGAGGCAGACAAATGACATTTTCTTGAGCTCACCTGTACCCACTTGCAAAAGATCATCCTGCTAGGCTTGTGGACTGTTGATGTCTTTGCATAGAGGTGGGGCAGGGAGGGCCACAGGGCCCTGATTATATCTGGCCTTAGGGAAGGGCTACGAGTACACAGGCCAGGAAGACTAAGGGAGGGAGTCTCTATTTATGGTCCTACGGGGAAGCCCACATTCATGCTGGGTGGAGACTTTCTGGTGTGGCCTTGAGGAGGGTAGAACACCCACATTTCTGTAAGCAACCCCTCACCCACTGATCTATAAGTAAGTGCAGAAAACTCATTTGTTTCCCAGGGTGAACTTTGGTAGAATCATACCTCAGATTGTCGTCGGGACCTTGAGAAGAAGAAGAGTGAACTTTATTTGCATCTTCCTCAGGGAAGAAGTTTTAGCAACAATACACCACAAACATACATGTGTACATATCCTTAAACACACATAAAGGTATGAGAACAGCCACTAAGTGGCACAGGATCTTACAGTAGTGTAGTGGGCAAAGTCAGGGTGAACCAGACTGAAATTACCAGCACTCAAGTGTCTCTACGGAGTAAATTGGAGGAGTAGAACTAGCAATGGGTTTAAGGAGAAAAAGCCTTATGATCAGATGGTGAAGGACATTCTATTGAAAAAGGTTGGATGAGTTTGCTTTCTTTACTTTTTTTTTTTAAAGACAGGGTGGCCTCAGTTTGAGCTCTCCCTGTCTAAGCTTCCTGAGTGTCAGGATTACAGAGCTATACCACCATGCCTAGCTTTGAATTTTCTTTCTACTATTTTGGCATATAAGTCTTTTTTTTTCACATAAATTTATTTTTATTTTTTTAACAAATCTAGACCCGTGTTCTCGCCCATTCCCCCACCCCGCCAGAACTCATGCATTCTGCCAAACATGCTTTTCATCTCTTTCTCAGTCTTTCTCAATATTCTCCACGAGGAAGTTGACTGTTTTGAGCAGAAGTTCGCTATTTCAGTCAGTTCTTTGATGCAGTCCTTTCTGTTGTTGTCGTCGTTGTTGTTGTTTCCAATGGCATATAAATCTTACATGCTTATTCCAGGTCATTTTGAAAATATGAGTGATAAAGAAGAGTAAAATCTATTGCCACAAATTCACTGGGGAAAAATACTATCGATACTTCCACGTTATTTAGCACTTTTCTCCTTGGATGAATTCTTGAACAATCTAGCAAACTTGGAGGTGGATTCGTCCCTTGTCATGTTGCAGATGAGAACACAGTCCAGCCAATGCCTCGACAGCTGTCCTGTGAGACTCCGAGCAGAGGGCCAGAAATCCTGGGTCGAGTCTCTTGCCCCCAGCGAACTGTATGATAATTACTATATGCTGTTTTCAGCTGGTAAATTTGAGGCATGCTGCAATGGAAAACTGGAATGATTTTTTTTCTACTTAGTCTCTCACCCCCTCACGTCAACTGCATCGCTCACATCAAGGATGCTGGTGAACTCCAAGTTGATAAACTCAATGACCTCGAGCATCTTCAATCCTATCTGCCAGTCGCATCTGACATAGCCCATCATTCCTTTCTTGATTTTCTTCCTTTTCATTCTTTTTCTCCCTCTAGAACCCCTCTGGGCAATGACAGATCTTCCCCTGTCCTCCTTACCTCTTCTGTCTTTTACATTTTCATCCGTGTTATCTTTCTGTTTTGCTTTGCCTAATTTCTTCATGTTCTGTTTCCCTTTCAATAATTCTTCTTTGAACTATGTCTAATCTGATGTTTAACCTTTCTACTTATAAATTTCAATGACTAGGGGCTGGGGAGATGGCTCAGTGGGCAAAGTACTTATCATGCAAGCATGAGGGTCTGGGTTTGGATATCCAGAACTCACATTATTCCAAATGCAGCAGCCTGTATTTCTGATCCCTGTGTTATTATGATGAGATGTGAGTCTCCAGAAGCTTGTGGGCCAGCCCAGAGCACAGTGCTGAACAGCAAAAGACTTCATCTCAAGCAAGGTAGAAACTGAGACTGGCGCCCTGCACTTGCGCACTGTGATGTGTTCTTGTCCTCTACTGTGTCTTTCTTTCTCACATTCACAATCAAAATTTCAATGACTATGCTTTTTCATTTCTTAGAAAATTAGTTTCTTTTTAAACAGATTTGTTTTTTGAATTTACATAAAGCTTAAAAATACTTAGGATACTGGATACTTATTATTTTTGTATATTACATGTATATACCATTAAATAGAGTGAAGGCGTAACAACACGATGGACAAAGGCTTCTTTTTGGATGGAAGACGAGGCAGAGATCAGGAATAGAAGAATCAATAATAACGTTAATTTCTTAAACAAAATGTTGGGCATTTGTGTAAATATGAGTTTCAAGAGACAGAGGATGACTTTTGTGTCAACTCCATTCAAACATACTTTCTTTTTTTTTTTAATTTTTATTTATTTCGGTATGTGTATGAATGTACTGTCTGCATGCAAGTCTGTGCACCCGTGTCGTGCAATGCCGCGGAGGTCAGAAGAGGGTGTCGGATTCCCCTGGAACTGGAGTTCTCCTGGAATTGGAGTTTCCCAGACGGTTCTCGGCCGCCATGTGGGTGCTGGGGATCGAACCCGGGTCCTCTGCAAGAGCAGTTGGCGCTCTTAACCGCGAGGCCATTTCTCCAGCCCTCAAACATACTTTCTCTGTGCCTCATCCCACAAGATGTGCTTGCTCTGAAGCTTCCTTCTTAGATTCCTGACTTTGCTGTCTCTCTTCACTTCTGGGCTCCAGGAATACTCAGGCCTCGGTCTCCCGTGCGTTGCTGGGGCTGCATCCTTGGGCCTCGGTCTCCCGTGTGGTGCTGGTCCTGCACCCTCGGGCCTCGGTCTCCCGTGCGTTGCTGGGGCTGCATCCTTGGGCCTCGGTCTCCCATCCGGTGCTGGTCCTGCACACTCGGGCCTCGGTCTCCCATCCGGTGCTGGTCCTGTAGGCAGGTGCTCTGGCCTTTTCACTTCACAAAGAAAAGTATTTCCCCTCATTCAACTTCTATCAAGGACATTTCTCATTTCTCTACCTATTGTTGTACTTCAAGAGACCTATCTATATTGCTTTGTAAATGTAGAATTGTATATTTATCTTAATTTCATGTGTTATGATAGGAGTTGATAAATGAGTTCCTAAGGGTAAATATTTTCCACTTTGTGACATATGGTTTGTGTCACAACTACTGAATTCTTCCATTATAACACAAAAGCAGCCAGAGGTTGCTTTTCCAACAAAACAGTGAATGATATGTATGCGGTTTACAGAATGAATCAAGTTAAGGAGGCTATAGCATTGTTTAAGAGGTCTCAGAAGTGGGCTGAGAGAAGTACAAATAGAGTCTACACTGCTAAGATAATGAACCCATCCGTGTCCTATGACTCATGCATGTAGTGTCTTCAGTAATAGGGTCTTCCTGTCAAGTTCTGGAGGGTAACCAAGAGCCAGTATTGTTTCGTAGTCTATGGGACCCTTCTGCTCAACAACTCCAAGAGAGGAAGCCCATTCTTGGCATTGGTTTTTTTTTTATTTGCTAGCCTGTGGTGTCTGATACAGTCCCTGTCTCCCTATAGGTAACCCCATTTAAAATATGTCTGTGTGTGTGTGTGTGTGTGTGTGTGTTCTAGTTGCTTTTTTTTTCATTAAGTAACATTGTTTTTTTAACTCAAATGGGTATAAACTTGGTATTTATGATGTATAAATGAACTGAACCAAAAGTAAAATATTTAAACCGCCTCATGAATAGCCAGTTTCCTTTTCATAAAAGCTCTGCACCTTGCATATCCCCATCGCCTGAGACACTACCTCCCGTTCTTAGGACTTCCCGGCCTCCTGGGAGGAGCGGTGGGCAGGTCTGGAATAAAGCTGGTGCATCCATTTTAAGAATCCTCCACCCGGGAAGGTTCCACAATTCTTAAACAGCAGTCCGCAAACTCCACAAACAGAGGCTCCTGCATGTAGGCTTTCACCAACTTTGCTTTGTTGTCTCCCTGATCAAGATTGACCATCAACTGTCTCAGGTGTGGATTGAGCAACAGACTTCTTAAAGTTGCAGACCCACCTAAATTCTTTAAACTCTTCTTCAGGGGCTAGAGAGATGGCCTAGCGGTTAAGAGCGCCGACTGCTCTTACAGAGGACCCGGGTTCGATCCCCAGCACCCACATGGCGGCTGAGAACCGTCTGAAACTCCAGTTCCAGGAGAACTCCAGTTCCAGGGGAATCCGACACCCTCTTCTGACCTCCGCGGCATTGCACGACACGGGTGCACAGACCTGCATGCGGACAGCACATTCGTACACATACAGAAATAAATAAAAATTTAAAAGAAAAACTTCTTCCTCATCACTATTGAGAAAATCAGCCACAGAGTCGTCGTCTTTGCTTTCCTCAGGCCTTGTGACATTTACAGGAGCCACTGTTCTTTTTTTCTCAACAAGACAAGTTGCAGGATTGCACTGCTCTTTGTGAGTCTGGAAGCAGCTAACCGAGCAGCAGGGCACGTGGCAGCGCAGCGGTGCTTGGGCTTCTCCAAGCAAATCACGCAGACTACAGTTCTACACTTGAGCGACGCCATGGCCTCCCAGAAGGTCCCGCCTAGTTGCTTTCTTTTACTGTGGTAAAACTCTGACCAAAATCGAATTGGGGAGGAAAGAGTTAACCGGCTTCCAGCTTTCAGTTTATGATCAAGGAAAGCCGAAGCAGGCACCTATAGATAGCAGGAACTGAAGCAGAGGCCACAAAGGAACGCTGAGTGTCCACTACTTTATGAGAACAACGTAAGAGAGAACTTTTCACTATCTGGCATATCTGGTAAGATTTTAGGACTGGTTTCCATGGTGTGATTGTAAATTTATAGGCTACTGTTAAAATAACAGTAAAGGCTTGTTAAGAGGAAGCTCAATCTCTGCCCTAGGTGGAGACCGAACAGTTCAATTGGACCAGGGCAAACTCCTAGACACCAGACCATCCCTAGGAAGGCAGGCTCACTTTAAGCCAAGTTGACTAGACAGAATAATTAGGGCTTTAATAGGATAATCTTGTGTGAAGAAGGTCTACTTGGGGCAAGGAATGGACTGTGGTGATCATGAAAACATGCTATTCTTTTATCATATCATATCTTTCACAGATATAAATAGATTAGAAGAAAACATGGGAGAATTAAAAAGAGAAACAGAACGCAGAAAGTTCTAAGTATCACACATAATCATAAAATAAAAATTGATGAATTCAGTAAAAATTCTGTTCAGGCAAAAGTTATGCAAAGTCAAACATCAAAGAAGCAGCAAAAATCAGGACATAGCAGAAGAGCCTGAAGCTTTTTTAATGTACAAAGAACTCTCACATCAATAGGAAAAAGCACCAATAATAGCAGTCTTAATAATGACAAAACAAACAAAACACCCTAAATTTCGATGTCTTAAATAACAAAAGTTTATTTCTTAGCTGAGCTTTGTAGCCATTGTGGGTTGGTTGGGAACCTTCCATGACGACTTTGCTACACAACTTAGGCCCTCCAGCAGCGTGAGTGTGCAACTGTACGCCCTCCAGCAGAATGAGTGTACAAATGTAGGCCCTCCAGCAGAGTGAGTGTACAACTGTAGGCCCTCCAGCAGAGTGAGTGTACAACTGTAGGCCCTCCAGCAGAGTGAGTGTACAACTGTAGGCCCTCCAGCAGTGTGAGTGTACAACTGTAGGCCCTCCAGCAGAGTGAGTGTACAACTGTAGGCCCTCTTTGTGACATGCTTTTGTGGCAGAAGAAAAGAAGTTTACAGAGTCTTGTCCTGCAAGAATGTTACACTGAATTTGACACTTGTCAAATTCCTTTCAGCCCAAAGGTGCATGAGTTTGTGCCATCTTCTGTGTGCTGGGAAGGAGTCAGAATCTGATGTGGATGCTCCTGAAGGCCTGTCACAGGGCCAACCCATAGACTATGGCCTATTCAGTTTCTCTATTGAAGGTCTAACCAAAGAAAGACGATGGCATATCTCGTTACAGCTTGGATGTTGGTTGTTAAAGAAGTAAAATATTCCTCGTTTTCCGAAATTTGTAGTGACGTCTTTCTGATCAATGGAATGAATCTGAGGATCTGTAAGGTAGATGAGCCCCTTTCCGTTACCAGTCACCCAACCTAAAAGAGAGTGAAAACATCTGAGGATCACATCCCTTAAAAATGTACACACACACACACACACAGAGAAAGAGAGAGAGAGAGAGAGAGAGAGAGAGAGAGAGAGAGAGAGAGAGAGAAACAGATAAACTTGGGGGGAGGCTGGAGTGGTTAAGAGCACTGGCTGCTCTTGCGGAGAACCTGGGTATGATTCCCAGCACCCATATGGCAGTAACAGCCTC
The DNA here is from genome assembly GCA_009823505.1 of Rhizomys pruinosus. Taxonomy (NCBI): domain Eukaryota; kingdom Metazoa; phylum Chordata; class Mammalia; order Rodentia; family Spalacidae; genus Rhizomys; species Rhizomys pruinosus. Next base: position 1,625,492 of record VZQC01004283.1, on the reverse strand, counting down.
CCTAACTCCAATTTCAGGAGAATCTGATGCCCTCTTCTTACCTCCATGGGCATTACATGGCACAGGTACACTTACATACATGCAGGCGAATATACTCATACACATAAAATAAAAGAATAACTAAACTGATCATTCTGTGGTTTATAGTTGGTAAGTTTCTGCCAAGAAATTTGTGTTGTATACAACTATCCTAAATATTATTGTAATAATCAAGACTGATTATTAAAATTAGATTTGTCAGTTATGACATATCTGGATCATGAATTTTCAAGGAATTACAAAGACTAAAGTACATTAAGAATAATTATTAAAAATCTCAGTGTTGTAGCTGGAGAGATGGCTCAGTGGTTAAGAGCACTGACTACTCTTAGAGAGGACCCAGGTTTGATTCCCAGCATCCACCCATGGTGGCTATCAAGAGTCTGTAACTCCAGTTCCAGGTGAATCGGATGCCTTGTTCTGACCTCCATGGGCATTGCATGACATGGGTGTACTAACATACAAGAAAGCAATACACTCATACACATTAAAAAGAAATCTCCATGTTGAGTATTTCTGTCTGGATTTGAAGCTTCTTCTCTCCCTTGCTCACTGGGTCAGCTACTCACTTGCTTACTCTACAGTTGTTTGCTGAGTACAGACATGCTACAAACTAGCTTTAAATACTGAATAGACAACAAGGAAGGAGCTGAGCAAAAACTTTTTGCACCAACTGAGCAAACATTCCTGCGAAGGGAAAAAAAATTATGATGAATGGAATACCCTAAACAACCAGAATATTTTTATTTTGGTCTTTTTGAGACAGGGTCTCCCTGTAGTCCCAGCTGTCCTGGAACTCACTCTGTAGACCAGGCTGGCCTTGAACTCACAAAGATTTGCCTGCCTCTGTCTCCCAAGTGCTAAGATTAAAGGTGTGTGCCACCGCACCTGGCAGAATAATTTTTTTTTTTTTTTTGAGACAGGGTCTCCCTATAGTCCCAGATGGCCTGGAACTCACTCTGTAGACCAGGCTGGCCTTGAACTCACAGAAATCTGTCTACCTCTGCCTCTTGAGTGCTAGGATTAAAGGCATGCACCACCATGCCTGGCAACAATCAGAATATTAACACAGCTTTCCATTTTATAATGATTCCAGATATGAAGCTCACTCTCAGGCTTTCCCTAAGGGTAAGGGGGACAGAAGAAAAAAAGCAGAAAGGATTTCAACATGGAAAAGAAATGCAATAATGAGAAACTGATGTCACTCATATTCACTCACGTGAGACACTGCTATGGATTTTCTCTGTAACTGAGCCCAACAGAACGTGAGCCACTCCCTGTCATCAATCACGAGATGCCTAAATCACTCAGGAATCATTTGCTACATGTTATAAAATCAGTTAACTCAATTCCAATAGTTCCTGGTACACAGAATGAGCTATTAAATGTGATTTGTGAAGTTAGTTACAAAAATTTACATTTAAATATTAGCAATATTCAGGGTAGAAAATAGCTTCCTGCTTCACATACCTTGTAAATCAACCACAACATGTCTGCGCTTAGAAAATTCATAAGAAAAATGGCTGTAAGCCAAGCCATATTCTGTAGCTTTGTATTCAGTTTTTACCACTTTTGTGTTATTTGACAGTTTTATGAATTCTCCCAGTATGTAAGGTTCCACACTGATACATCCCTTTATTGTCTTGTCTTCCAGAATCTGAAACAAAGAGATGGGAGGCAGTATGCACAATGACGAAGGCCACGGCCCATGGAGAGGGTCTGGACTGAACTTTTGCCACATAGATTTATTACCCTGGACTTGCTTAGGTTGGTACAGGAGGAATCATAACCACTTAGTTGTGTCGAAAAGATTAAATAATAAAATGCACATGAAATACCCAGCATTATCTATAGCATATAATAGAACCTAAAGTTAATATTATTCATACATTAAATTGCTCTAGCTATACGTGTTTACACACCAGCCTTAGTATCACTTGGTTGCAAGGGTTGGGAGAAAGCAAAGGCAAAACAAAGGATTTAGGCTTTGAAGAAGGCTCAGTAGTTAAGAGCACGTACTGCTTTCTCTTGCAGAGAAATTCCGTTCCCAGCATGCACATTGGGAAGCTTACAACTGCCTGTTCCTCTAGCTCCAGGGAGATCTGATGCCTGTAGCCTCCCAGGGCACCTGCAGTCATGCACACATATGCATACACAGATGCACACACATACATATAATTCAAATAACAAAATAAAATCTTTGGGGGAGCCTGAGAGATGGCTCAATAGTTAAGAGTACTGGGGGCCCTTGCTAAGGACCAGGGTTTGGTTCCCAGCACCCACATGGCCGTTATCAACTGTCTTTAACTCCAGTTTCAGGGGAGTCAATGCCGTCTTCTAGCCTCCATGGGCATTGCACAACATGGGTGTGCTTACATACATACAGGCAAAAGACTCATACACATACAAATTAACTTAAAAAACCAGAAGGGATTTATGTGTCATGTTGAAGGGATAATTTGTGCAAAATATGACCAAAAGGGCCCCTTATCACTAAAAGTAGAGAGACAGTATAAAGCCTAGTAAAGAATGCGAACTTAACCAGATACTTAAATGTCACTTGACATCAAAATGAATGTGTTGGGGGTGGGGCTGAGGGTCATATTTCTCATATACCTTTTTAACAAGATGAAGTTGATGAAGCAGATGAAAGAGCCTGGGAATTGAATTTATTAGATTTTGCCAGGATATTGTTGGAGATAGTTCACAGTGTAAATCTAATCTACATAAATAGGCCTGTTTAATTAAAAAAAAAACTCTTGCTTTTTAAAGACTTACCAGCAATACTGTCGATGGGATGTAGAATATCTGTGTTGGAATCTTTTCTTTGTAGAGTCTTTTGTTAAATTCTGTCACATAGTACTGTGCTGTCATCTGCCGCTCCACATCAATGAAGTGGTGCAGGAGCCCTTTCTGCTCTTTGTACTCTTTCCCAACGTATCTATGAATGGATAGAATCCATGCTAACAACATGTAAAACAGACCTTCTCTACTATAAGAGGAAAAGAGAGATAGAATTTTTCTATGCCTTGTAAGTATCTTAACTTCAGATTTAAGAGGTTTTGTAAGAACCCCTTGTAGAATGAAGCACAGTTCATGCTAGCTGGTCTACAATGAGACTGACTATAGAAGGAGAGTATCCACTCAGTGCAGCAGTTCCCCACAGCTCTTTTGTAAACCAAGGATCAGCATAGTGTACTGGAGTATGCCAGTATCTGGAGCCAGATACTTTATCATCTGTAGTGTGGTCAGTTAGCTAGTGTGAAGCCTTCGTCCATCTCTTCTTTGTTTGGTTATTTCATTCCTATGAATGAAATTAATTTCTACCAGCACCTATTATGAACACACCAACATCCTAGTCCTGAAGATATTGAAGAATGTGCAAGACATGTTTTATATGTGTGTGTGTGTGTGTGTGTGTATGTATTTCAAGGATGAGAGTATAATTGGAAAGGGAAAAGGGTAGTAAGAAAGGTATTAAATGATTAAGACCTCAATTATAGTACTATACTTCACTGTAGTAATATATACTTGCTATCAGCTAAAATGAACTTAAATGTCATGTCACATGGGCCTGGAGTAACCTCCAAAAACCAGAGGAAGGTGTCAGCATCATAGACCTGAATGTAGGCAAACCTGCTTTAGAAATCTCTAAATCTAACATATAGCAGAACCTGAGAAAGCTATATACAGTCCTAGCCATCCAGACTCGGGAGAATGTGAGAGATCTGACAATGGACAGTCCACAGTGGAGATTGTGTGACATCAGAAAGCAGTCCACGGAGCAGCAGTTGCCCTAAGAGTGAAGGCAGTTCTGTGGAGGCTTTGAATCAATTCAGAGCCAGAAGAGTTTTCAAAAGGGCTAACCCGGTGGGTCTTGGTTGTGAAGTATTGCCTGGACATTCCACCAGAGAACCTCCAACTCAGGTGTGGATTATCACTCTGGGAATGGAGAGACAGTTTTCTTTTATCTGGCCCCATTTTTCCTTAATATGGATTTGTTAGTGTCAGACTCCTGTAGTCAATTTTATTTTAATCTGTGAAAGTCTTTATTCTGCCTTCCATTGAGATATTTTCAAGTACATGACTTCCATGTTTTTGATTTCTATTGTAGCTATTGAGAAGTCTACTCTCTGTGTAAATGACTTTTTAAGTAAACAGTTCTTGTTTTGATTTGCTGACTGCTTGTAAGACTGTTTCATTGGGGCTGGAGAGATGGCCTAGTGGGTAAGAGCACCAATTGCCCTTGCAGAGGACCTGGGTTCGATCCCCAGCACCCACATGGTGGCTGAGAACCATCTTCAACTCCAGTTCCAGGGGAGTCCGATGCCCTCTTCTGACCTCCGAGGCATTGCACGACATGGGTGCACAAACCTACATGCAGACAGTACATTCATACACATACAAAATAAATAAAAATTAAAAAAGACTGTTTCATTGCTTTTGGAGTCTGAAGTTTCACTGCTATGTACCTTGGAGATTTATGGTTTCCTCCCTCCCTCCCTCCCTCCCTCCCTCCCTCCCTTCCTTCCTTCTGGAAATTTCTTGCTCAAATATTGATCTTGATCAATTTTCTCTGCTATCGTTTCCTTCCTCCTGGAAATTTCTTGCTCAAATATTGATCTTGATCGATTTTCTCTGCTATCATTTTCGGATGAGATGTGTGTTGAGCCCTCTCATTCCATTGCCCCATGTTGCTTGTATTTCTCATCTCAGAACCTCCTGTAACATCTTGGTGTGTTAGCTTCCTAGCGATAACACAACAAAGTGCATGAAATAAAGTGATTCCATCACAGTTCTGGAGACTAGAAGTCCCAGATCAAAAGCCAGAAGAGTCATGTTTCCTCTGATGGCAGCAAAGCCTTTCTCCTGATTTGTGGGATTTCCTTGTCCTATGTTAGTATAATTATAATCCTCACATGGCAAAACTAAGATAATAACGGCACCTACCTCATAGGGTTTTGTGAGGACTGGCTGAATTAATGTAAACTATTTCAAATAGGGCCTGGTACCTAGTAAGTACATCTATATGTTTACTATTATCATAATAAAGAACTTTTCTTTTTTTCTTTCGGTCTTTTCAAGACAGGGTCCCCCTGTAGCCCCAGCTGTCCTGGAACTCCCTCTGTAGAACAGGCTGGCCTTGAACTCACAAAGATCCACCTGCCTCTGCCTCCTGAGTGCTAGGATTAAAGACGTGTACCACACCATGCCCAGCTATAATAATGAACTTTTCCAAAAAACATGTTTACTGCCTAAAGAGCTACCCAATTTCTATCTCTTTCACTTTGATTTCTTACATTGTTAGGATTAGGGTGTGGTGGCACACTCCTTTAATCCCAGCACTGGGGAGGCAGAGGCAGGAAGATCTCTGTGAGTTCAATGCCAGCCTGGTCTACATAGTGAGCTCCATGCCAGCTGGGGCTATGGGGAGATCCTGTATCAAAAAGACAAAAAAAATGGGGTTTACAAACTATTTTATTTTGGCTCTGTATTATTTCATTTTTGTTTTTGAGACAGAGTCCCAGTGGCCATAGCTATGTAGACCAGGCTAGACTTGATCTCACAAAGATCTGCCTACCACTGTCTCCTGAGTGTTGGGATTAAAAGTGTGTGTCACCATGCCTGGCTAGCTCATTGGTTTTGTTTTGTTTTGTTTTATTTTGTTTTGTTCTGTTTTTGGTGTTTTTGACACAGGGTCTCCCTGTAGCCCCAGCTGTCCTGGAACTCACTATGTAGACCAGGCTAGCCTTGAACTCACAGAGATCAGCCTGTCTCTGCCTCCCGAGTGTTGGGATTACAGGAATGCACCACCACATCCAGCAGCTCATTGGTTTTTTAAAAAAATATACAAATAGTATAAAATTAGGCCTCAAACTTAATAAGAGTAATAATTTTTCAGGGGAGATTTTATTTAGTTTTCTTCAAGAACAAGGCCAAAATGTCAGGTCTTTGCCTCCATGTATATTTTCGGGGATAATCTCTCTTAAGGATGTATACCTTCCTGACTCTGCTCTGCATGAGTGGCCTCTAAACCTGCTTCATTTCTAGTGTAGCTTTTGTCTCCAGCAGTTCCCTCAACCTACACTGCTCTAAACATCTGTCTATGGTTGGATGCCTAGAAGTCCAGTGATCACTTAGATCACCCTGGGAATGCTTCATTCTGGGGCACAAAGGATTTTCTTGCCTTTTATGGAACTCTGTTCTACCATACAGCCAGGACCTCACTTTTCTTGTCTGGACAGTGGGATTAAGAATGTTTCCCTGGTGCATTTGAGATTGTGTGTAGAGAGCATTCAGACCACCATATGGTGTAGATCTGTGATATGTGGAAACTGTCATTAATTGACTCAGAATAAAAAGAGGAGGGGCCACCTGAAAGCATGCAATTTAGCCACTGCTTCAGTCCTTTCAAAATCTCATGAATGACCACTCAACCAGAGAGAAGATTGACCACTCAACCAGAGCAAAGATTGACTCCATTTATGCTGCTGACATACACATTTTCCAGTAATACCTCCCCAGAGTTTCCTCCTGATGAAGATGGTGGACCCAAAAGATATTTCTCTGTTTGCCTTTCTTCTTCACTGTCAGGTAATCCCCCAAATACACCACAGTTTCCTGGGCTGTCCACAGTTCAGAATTTTTGGAATATTTTAGCAAAAGGGCATCTGGAAAAACAAAACAAAACATTTCTTTAAACCATTTTGAATAAGGCCTGGCACCCAGGAAGTGTGTTTGGATGGTTACTATAGGCTCCTGGTAACTTCAGAGATTCGAAAGACTTAAACTGGCTCACCTGAAATGCTCAAGATTTAATGTATTCTCTCATATTTTGGCTTTTCCTATAATTCCTATTAAAAAGGGAAACGCAATGAAAATATAGCACTTTTGGGGGGTCTTTTTGAGACAGGGTCTCCCTGCAACCTCAGCTGGCCTGGAGCTCACTCTGTAGACCAGGCTGGCCTTAAACTCACAGAGATCTGCCTGCCTCTGCCTCCCAAGTGCTAGGATTAAAGGTGTGATCTGCACCCACATGGCGGCCGAGAACCGTCTGAAACTCCAATTCCAGGAGAACTCCAGTTCCAGGGGAATCCAAGACCCTCTTCTGACCTCCGAGGCATTGCATGACACGGGTGCATGGACTTGCATGCAGACAGTACATTCATGCACATACAGAAATAAATAAAAAAAATTAATAAAAAAAAGAAAATATAGCACTTTATAAATGACAGTGAGCTGGGCATGGTGGCGGTCTACAGAGTGAGTTCCAGGACAGCTGGGGCTACAGGGAGACCCTGTCTAAAAAAGACTAAAATAAGTAAATAAATAAATAAATAAATAACAGTGAAAAATAGTTTTGTCTTGTTCAGGATAGGAAGAGACAACGTAAGACTAGAGTTTTCTGTTTGGAAAAAGGTGGAAAATAAAGGGCTTTAAAACAGCAAGACTTTGGAGATCATGTTGAGGTAAATATTACAACTTCTTATAATCTGGAAACAGCAGATAATGAAGTGTCATTTGTCGGAGCACAGAAAAAATAAATGAAATAAGTTTAGCTCACAGGCTCCTGGAAAATTTAGTGATTTTTTACATTGCATATTGATGTACACTCTCACTTGCTGTTTTGAATTGGGAAAATTCAGAAATTTTGTCAGAAAATGTAGTTATTGAACAAGAAGGCGGCAAGAGATAAGATCTGTGCAGTGGCCAATCTTAGTTGTCAACTTGGATCTGGAATTAACTGAAATGCGAGAGACTTTCTTGATCAGATTATTTGATGCCAGAAGATCCACCCTAAATGTGGGCGGCACCTTCTGGTGGCAGCCTGTGTAAAAAGCATGACGGAGGGAGCTTTTGCTTCTTGCCTGCTTGCCTTCTCTCTCACTGGTGAGTTTATCTATGTTGTTGCTGTGACACTCATTTGCCGATATTAGAAGCAACTTCTTTGGATTCCAATGTAGACTGAAAGCTAGCAGGTCTCCAGGAGTCCTCCAAGCCTTCAGCGCCTGATTGGGACTGCTGAGACATCCAGCCTCATGGACTGAGCAACTACCAGATTCCCAGTCTCTCCAGTGTGGTGCAGCCACTGTTGGACTACTGAGACTCTATCTTGTAAACCAATCTAATAAGTCCCAGTTCTGTTCCTCTAGATACTGACTAGTATAGTCTGTCTCCAGAAAGAAAGAAAAACACAAAGCAAAAAAGCATTTCTTATAGGGAAAAACCCAACATGAACTCTAAGAAAGAAATACACGTTTTGGTACCCAAATTAAAACTCACTAAACAAAATTCTCCTTGTCGATGTTGTGATAACAGACAGTGAATAGAAGAGAATATTTTATTTTATTTTATTTTGTCTTTTTGAGACAGAAGTCCCAGCTGGCCTGGAGCTCACTCTGTAGACCAGGCTGGCCTTGAACTCACAGAGATCTGCCTGTCTCTGCCTCCCGAATGCTAGGATTAAAGGTGTGCACCACTGTGCCTGGCCAGAAGAGAATATTTTAAATCAATGATTGTAGGAAGAGGATGCCCATGGGCTAGTGAGGTTGGTGACCAGGGTTGGATGATGCAAAGCTGGAATGGACATGGAAGACGTGTTGGTCCCCACGGTCAGGGAAGATGATGAATCAAGAGAAGGGAAGAGGGAGCATGTAGTTCATTCGATTTCTGAAACTTTGGGCCTATTCTATCCCTCCTGGGTTTTCATCAAATTGGCACAAAATAATAATAATCACAGAGAAATTATCTGCATCTAAAAACCGAGATTCTGAGATTTGGCACATCACAGGAGGGAAATCCATTACTAGAAAAGTGATTTTCATGGTGACGGTCTCATTGAATTCTGCTCTATCAGGGTTGTAGGCAAAATGTTGGTGTACTCCAAAGCAGAAATTCTCAACATTGGCTTTATATGGAATAGCTGAGATGTACCTAAAAATACTGACACCAGGAGCCATACCCCAGGCCCATTCTGGAGTGAAGCACTGGAAGTTTTCAAAAGATCCCTTGGGGGCTGGAGAGATGGCTCAGTGCCTACTGTCAAGCTGACAACCTGAGTTCCATTTCCAGGACCCAAAAGGTAGAAGAGAACCAACTCCCACAAGTGTTCCTCTGACTTACACATGTGCACCATGGCACTGGCATGCATGTGCACACATGCACACATGCACACACACTACATAGATGAATAATGTAATACAAAAACCAAAATATCCTTTGAGGACACTCAGGTAGTACCAATATTAAGAGCTCCTTAGTATTCAGGGCTGAGAAATTGATGTAGTTTCTTCTGAAAAGCACGTTGCAGGGGTTTATTTCTCATTCAAACAGGTCATCTGAGTCCCGAGAAGGCATTAGGATCTGATGCTCTGGGCTGAGAGAAAAGCCCTGTTTTGTCTTTCTCCCAGCTTCACCATCATTTTCCAACTGTTCTACATACACTGAATGTAGGTTACCCCAGCCTAGGTTCTGTGCTGCAGGAAGTGACTTTAGGCTGCTCCTTGAGCAAGGAGTAGCTGTTGACTGTGCCACGGGGAGCTATGAGGTGAACACTTGTGTCCCTTCAAAATTCATATGCTGCGATTCCAACCATGAGATGATGGCCATAAGGAGGTATAGCCCTTGAGAGGGGAGGAGGTCATGGAGCTGTGAACGACTACATGAATCCCCTCATCTTTTCCACCATGGGAGGACAGAGAAAATGCACTGTCTGTTAACTAGAAAGTAGACTCTCCTGAGACAAATAATGCATACCTTGATCTTGGACTTCTCAGCATCCAGAATTGTGAGAACTAAATTTACATTGTTCATAAACTGTCCAGTTTAAGGCATTAACCCAAGCAAACGAGGACAAGGGAGTATCTAACCAATCTGTTGGCTGTCAAGAAATCACTTAGGTGGATATATGTGAAAGTGTCTGCTCCTAAGGAGAATGACATTTAAGTAGGCCAGACTTCTTTCTATAAAATTTTAATGTGGAACAATTTCAAGAAACCTACATGGTTCATAAGAAGAAGTAAAGGGGTGAGATGAAGACTGGGTAGCTTGACATTCAGAGTTGTTTTAAAACCTGAATGGTGGCTATGCCCAAGCCTCCCGAGATCCCCTGTCTTTCTTTCTATCCCATGTATCCTGACAGGTAAGGTAGCCTGAGCCAGTCCATTTGCAGCTATTAAGGCCCATCATCCAAAAAGTGAAGATTACATCTCTCTGGGAACTCACAAAGCAAATCTTTCATGGCGTAACCAGCAAGCTCTTCCAAGGGCCTCCAACAGAAACTCCCCAAAGCTTGAAGCTATCATCTGAAAAGGTTGTACTTACTGTGTGCTTGCTGGAGTAGATTGGCTTTAAAAACTCCGGTATTCTCCAGTCTCTGAAGCATCCACTCATGCCTCACTCCCGCCAGGAGTTTTTCAAAGTCATCAGGCTTCAGAGTACGAGCTTCAAGGATCTCTTGCCTGGACTCTCCTGGCAGTGAGATAAAAGAACTTCTGCTGGAGTTCAGAAGAGACCATGAGCTTTCTCCCTCAGAACTGCTGGGAAACACATGTGATTTCAGCCGTCCCAGTGAGGACAAGCTGGAGTTCTGATTGTACTTCAGCATGCTTCCAAGTTTGCTTCCTTCCTCTGTGGTGGTGCAGTCCTCACTGAGGTCAAGGAAGAGACTGTGACCATGCACAGAAGCATTTGGGCTCTCAGTCCTCTGACCTGGTTGCTGCCTCAAAGTACATGGTCTATGTTGACCAATGGAGTAGAACTCTGAGCTGTCAAGAAGTTGCCCCTCCTCATCCACTGTGGGGGCCTCAGGGTCAATGACCTGATCATTGACTGAGCTGCCAGTTTTTGTTGAGACAGGATTTTGAACAGGCCAATGAGGAGGGACAGAGGCGCATTGCAACACGGTGTAGTTACCCCCTAAACCTCCCGAGCCTACCTGAGAGGGGCACGGCCCATCTTCTGTGCTTTCTGCTGTTTCTCCTTCCGGGTCTACACAGGAAGGGATATTTATAAATGCAGGACCTGTGAATCTTTCATTGAATTCTTTTCCATTCTTTCCTTCATGCCTGTTTCTGACATTGTAGTTGGTTTCTAGAAAATTATTAGTTTTTTCAAATATTTTTTCTTGGACTGAAGGATTTGTGGCCATGTCCACGAACCTGTGAGAACCACATGAAGACCAAGAAGAAAAACTACACAAAGGACTTGAATGAAGAGAAGTATTTCTGGGTCCTACACATCTGACTTGCTGGTTTCCTTCAGGAGCTTCTTCTAATAGCCTTGCATCCGAGGCCAAGCACGTGTTTGTTGTGTTGAGAGGAAGGATGTGTGTTAAAGACAGATGAGTGTGTAACTGACTTTGGGAAGACTCTAAGTTGTGATCTTCAGTTGCCCGAAGAGAAATACTCTGAAGCTCTTCAGACAACACACTGGCCTGCACATCTCTGTAGCTTCCATCCTTTTCTAGCTCCTCAGTGGAGCACTGAGTGTCCACAGGATATTTTTCTTGGCTAGATGCTTTTCTGGTTGACCCGTTCTCAACATGGTAGTTCACTTCCTCCCAGCTAGGAGAAGAACTGAGCCTTGACAATTTGCTCCAGGTACTACAACTGTGGCTATCACTCAGAGACCTGTTTGAAACACTTGGCCCACTGTTGCTGAGGTTGCGTACGTCAGTCTCAGTTTCTGTATCTTGATCCAGGGAGACTTGAAATGTGTCCAGATGGGTCCAGTTTCTCCTCCTTACCCTCCTGGGTTTCTCCTTCTTGGTCATGTGGGAGGAGGGTCTCTCCTTGCTTTCTTGAGAGCATGGTTTCTCCTGAGTGGCACTCATAGTATCTATGGTGTTTGTTTCTGTTTTTAGAGCGGTAATACAGACTTCTGGCTTCATGTCTTTCTGTTTATTTTTGCTGTTTTCACAGGTGCTTTCAAATATTTCACACACTGAAGTATGATGCTGTGAGTAAGTTTCAAGAATGTTTTGGAAATTCACTTGCCCATGCAAGATAGGTTTATCCAACCTGCATTTGAAGCTCTCTGGAACATAGGATCCATCGTCTAAAGTTGAGAAGCTTTGAACTTGTAAATGACCTTTTACCTGGCTGATAAGAGACATGATTTCCTGAGCCAGACGTTCTCTGTCTTGACTTGAGGAGGAAATGCTGAAGGCGTGCAGCTTCCCCATAGCCTCGATGCATAGCTGGCTTGCCACACAGATTGCATCTGTCTCCCCATGTAGTCTGTGGTGTACCGTGGCCAGGCCGAAGGCAGCTCTAATGAAACTGTGTAGCTCTTGCTTTCCACTAACAGGCTCACCATCTTTCCTGGTCAGGAGGCCAACCTCAAAAGCCTCCTTGGCTTCACACAGATATACATTTTTCATTTCTGGAGAACAGTCAGTAGAACTACTGTATGACAATAAGCATGTGCCACGGATATTCTGTGGAAAACAGCAAATGCAAAATCAGTTATTGCATCAGATACTGCAAATATATCAGGACAAACTTATAGTTCCCAGAGTATAATCATCTGAAATATTACAGGAAAATAAACACATGCCACAGATATTCTAAAGGAAGTTCACAAATGTATTGAAAACCTGAGTCTTTCTTGGTGAAGGAGAAGGAATGAGGATATGAGCCATTGGCTGGTATGAAGGATAATAAAATATTTTGAGGTGTTAATCAACAGATTTTCGTAGGGCGTAGGTTAGAGCCCAGGAATATATACTTTGAAAAGGTTTGTGTGTGTGTGTTGTGATAAGCTAGGCTAGGCACCCTTGTCATAGAACACAACATCATATACTTGAACTAAAGTAACTTAGCAGCCACCAGGACAGAATCATTCTGACCAATACACTATTCCACAAGTGGAGTCGTATCACAATTGCCAGAGATGAGCTGAGGCTCCAAGGTTAGACCTTTCCCTCCTACTATTGCATCTGTACTTACCATGGCCGTGAGCACAAAGAGGGGTGTGTAGGCACTGTAGGCAGCTGCCAGTTTGCAGGCTTCAGCTGCTGACAGCAAATGGTGGTCAAACTCCTTGAGCAAGCTCTGTGAAAAAACAAGACAGACGGTGAAGCAGCAATTACTATTTCTCTATTAGCAAAATCAGGTTATGAAATTCCTTTGCTTTTCTTTCAAGATTCTGAGGGACCCCTTCCCCTTCATCATGAACCTATCGAAACAGTGCCAGTAAAGACTCAGTGTGCCTAAAGATCCCAGAGTGTCCTTTCCTGCAGGACTGCACATACCTATCCTGAATCCACATTTTACAGTGCCTGTCTGGGCAAGGCAAATCTGAAGAGCCTCTCTGGAAAAAGAGTGGCAGTCCTTTGTTCACAGAAATTCTGCACATTTATTCTTCTCTAAAATGGGAATAATACATTCTGTTCTTCCTACCTTATAGAATATATAAAATTGTTGTAATTTGTTAAATATTTAATAATTATTATGATTACAGATAAGAACATGGAGTATAGTGGTTATGCTACACCACCTTACTGCAATGATTGAATAAAAACAGCCTGATAGTATCCATTTTAGCCTGAAGGGACCCAAAGTGCTCTTAGGACCTGTTCCTTCAAATACTGTAAGAGCTGTGCTCTCAAACAAAGGCATCACTCTCCCATTTATTGAAACAGTACATCCAGCATGAAATGGGGAAGTAGAAGTAGACCCTTATCAGAGGATTTTGTCCCTTCTGACCCCTATTGACCTCTTACAGCACATACAACTGCAAACAGATGTTATCAATTTAACCCTATCTATGGTTTACAACACAACTGAAATGAATATTTACCATTTACTTGGTCTCTCTCGCTCTCTCTCTCTCTCTTTCTCTCTCTGTCATGTTCTAGATCAAGGGCAAGGTAAGTTCTTATGCTATAGGAATGGCTCAAGGCCTAGTAGGCTGGTCTACTTTATAAGCAAGATAAGATTAAGTTGTTGGTTGTAAGGTTAAGTAAAAGTCATTTATCCAGAGAACATCCATATTATAAAAGTCATTCCCACAATGCATCAAATGTTTACTGTTCTGATGTGAGCAGATACATTTTTATTTATTTTGTGTGCATATTCCTATATGTATAGCACACATGTGTGTAGGTGGACAGGCATGTGGTGGGGGGCAGAGATAAACCTTGGTGACCTTCCTCATGAGTTGTCTACCTTCTTTTTTGAGACAGGGTCTCTCACCAGAACCTGGAGCTCACAGATTCAGCTAGACTGGCTGGCTAGCAAGCTTCAGGGATCCTTGTGTCTCTCCAGCACTGTAATTACAAACAGGTGTGATCCTGTCCAAACTCAGGTCCTCAGGCTTATATGGAAAGCACTTTACTAAGTGAACTATCTCCTTCCCTTCCCTAGTGGTTTTTACAATTATCAACCCTTCATCAGTAAGTTTAGATACTGAATTTTGCAACAATTTGAAAGGAAATAAATGGGACTGAAAATTACTCTGATGATATTCATTCAACTGAACATTTTTTAATGTTCTTTGTATAGCTGATGCCTAGGGGCTGAGATAACAAAGATAAATAGGACCCCATTAGAGCCCTTCCCATTCATCTAAGATGAGACTGTGCTCTTGACCTCTACCAACACCAAGAACAGCGTTGACAAGTGTCTAGGTGACACCACTCAGAAACATGCTTTTGACATAGGATAATTACCAAGTTAATCTGTGAATTATTTTTAAACTTTTCATAATCTTTCTTGCTCATAGAAACAAAGATGTCTGCCAGTATACTCAGTGATGTGGAAATCCCCTGCAAGGAAAACACAAAGAAATCAGACTAGAATTCTGTCATCTCAAGGCCTAAAGGTTACCCCTCCATATGAACAATCTACTAATTATTATTCCTATGACTAGGAATCTGGAGTTACTTTTGAACTGAGCATCATCAGGCTTAAGACAACATCACATCCCAAGGCAGTTGGGCTTGTCAGAATTAACTTGTCTTTACTGCTAGTCCTGAAGAACTGGCCAGGGAAAGAGATCTCACACTACTCTTGATCGTGCTGTAAGGAGTATAGGCAATGTGCTGATGATGCACCTCTGCCAAATAGAATAAGTAACCCAAGGCTTCAGATAATGAGAGGATATTTCTACAAAATTACAGAAAATGAAATGTTAAGCAGGAATGCACGGGTTGCCTTCTGCTTTTGAGACAAGGCCTTACTATACCCATAATTGGCCTGGAACTGGATATATAAAACAAGCTAGCCCTGGAGTCACAGAGATCTACCTGACTCTGCCTCCCAAGTGCTAGGATTAAACATGAACACTAGCACACCTGGCCCAGCTTTTATTTATTAAAGATGCTATATAAATTATTAACCCAAGTTTTTGCTCACTCAACTCTAGGGAAATGATTTTACATATAGTTATCTTAGCCATCTCAGCTTTGTCATGGGATTAAGTAAGGGCTAAATACGTGATGAAATAGACATAGTGGACCAGAAGAGCTAAATTTATACATAATACAGAAACTGTAGATATATGTCAACAGTCTAACTGTAGTATAGAGAAGGAAGTTACTAAATGTTCCCTGGTCCTTTGCTCATGGAGAACAGATGGAATGATTGGTGACAGACTTAATTGTGCCTTAAAGAGGTAGCCATCCAAAGACAAGCAGTACCTTCTTATCTGGCTGAGGGAGTGTCAAATATCCTACAACTGAGGCCCATGTTAACTCTGCTGCTTCATACCACATGCCTGAAAGACAAAAGAACGGGGTAGACTGTTGGCAGCCGTGAGCTAGTGCTGCAAAATAAGTAATTACAGAGGAATTATTAAACTAATGCATTAGGAAGAGTCACTGGATTCTGTCAGGAAAGCTTAGCCTACATTAGACTGACATAGTAATCTGTTTTCTCCCTTTGGTTGAATATAGATAATTTTTGTATTTCACTGAGAAATAGAGTATATATTCTGTATCTAATATATGTTATACAGTCATTTCTAAAATTTATAAAAATGATAGTTACCATTTATTTATTTATTTATATTTATTTATTTATTTATTTATTTATTTATTTATTTATTTTGTCTTTTTGAGGCAGGGTCTCCCTTTAGTCCCAGCTGGCCTGGAGCTTACTATGTAGACCAGGCTGTCTTTGAATTCACAGAGATCTGCCTGCCTCTGCCTCCCAAGTGCTAGGATTAAAGGCTTGTGCCACCATGCCTGGCTTAGTCTCTCTTACTTTATGCATCTGTACTCTGGGCACCATATGTGGCATTATCAACTGGCCCAGTGAGTAGCCAAAGGAAAGGGGAAGCTGGGGCCCCAAGACTGTCAGTGGTAAAAAATAGAGTCAGGACCTACATTTGTTTTGGGGTGCACATATGCATGAGTGTTGGGATTAAAGGTGTGCACCACCATGCCCGGCCCATCTTCTTTTTTTTTTGTCTTTTCAAGACAGGGTCTCCCTGTAGCCCCTGTCTCAAAAAGACAAAAAAAAAAAGCACTGGCTGCTCTTGAAGCCAAGTTTGGTTCCCAGCACCCACGTGACAGCTAATAATCACCAGAAACTCCAGTTCCAGGGGATCCAATGTCCTCCTCTGGCCTCTGTGGGTGCTGCATGCATGTGATGCACTTACATACAGGCAGGCAAAACACTCATATACATTAAAATAAGTAAATAAAAAGTTTCAAACTCTTTAGTTTGCACTTTTAAGTCTAATCAGGGTTTGAAAACTTTGGTCAAATGCTCCATAACCCTGCTGGGCTAAACTAGAAGCTAGGAATATGAGGCTCAGATAACAGCTCACAATCACACCTGTGAATTTCTCTAAGGAAACTCAGCAGAAAAAATATTTTCCCTTATTAATACTCTTAACACTTATAGAGTCTTTTTTGCATGGGTCCTCACTATGTTGCCCCAGTTGGTCTCAATCTCCTGACTCAAGCTACCCTCCCGTCTCAGCTTCCGGAGTAGGTGTCTGCCACCATACCCAGCTCAGCTCCTAGTATCTTAAATGTCATTTTCTTCTCAATGAGGCAACTAAGGGAAGTGGAACTTGACAATTTTAGTCATCATAAGAAAATTCCATAGTAAAATCTTACAGCCAGCCTCTGGGCATGAGCCTTCCAAAGAATGGATGATTGACGACATACCTAGCTTTTGCAGAATTTGTCCTCTGATCTGTATACAGACCGACTGAACCAGGACCATGTCACTTTTGTTTCTGTACAGCCAGGTACCTAAAACAGAAGGAAACAAATGTTCTGGAGTTATTAAGGAAATGGTGTGGTAAAATAAACCTATTTCCACAGGCATCTTTATGAACACACATGACTTAGATCTGAGAGACGGACTAGCCGTCCCGGCTCTGTGAGCATTGGCTTCTGTCCGCTTTTCAGCTTTTTCCTATTGGTCATCTATTCCCAATGGCTTCATTTGTGTCTCTCTTACTTTATTTATTTTTATTTTTTTGGTCTTTTTGAGACAGGGTCTCCCTGTAGCCCCAGCTGTCCTGGAACTCACTCTGTAGACCAGGCTGACCTTCAATTCACAAAGACCCGCTTGCCTCTGCCTCCCAAGGGCTAGGATTAAAGGCTTGTGCCACCATGCCTGGCTTAGTTTCTCTTACTTTATGCATCTGTACTCTGGGCACCGTACGTGGAATTATCAACTGGCCCAGTGAGTAGCCAAAGGAAAGGGGAAGCTGGGGCCCCAAGACTGTCAGTGGTAAAAAATAGAGTCAGGACCTACATTTGTTTCCGGGTGCACATATGCATGAGTGTAGGGTATGTGTTTGTGTGTTGGATTGTGTTTAGGATTGGTGTGGGGCGTGTCTGTTTGCATGTAGGTTATATATGTATGTGTGTATTTGTAGGTTTGTAGGGTATGCAAGGTATAGAAGACAGTGAATATGAACACTGTAAGAGTATTTGGTGAAAATCTGCACTCCAACTTGTTAATATAACTAAGCCTGCTGAGCTCCAAAGTCCACTAGAAATTGTGGTCAACTTTTTGGAAAACGTGCTGATTATTTCAGATATTTCAACAAAAATCTCTGAAGGTTTAAACAACTTGTTACACAACTCTTACCATTTCTTTCTTTCATGAGACTGAATATCAAAATAAATAAAATTTAAAAACAACCCTTTAAAATAGTTATGTAGCAAAATTAAAATAAACTTGCAAACCATTCAGAGGCATGTTCTGAACCAAGAGGCTGCACCCCCGACTTCACCCCAGGCTATAGCTGAGCCTTCGCTGAGGCCCACAAACTATTTGCCCTAACAGTTGTTGTGTATTAGATAACATACTTTAGACCTTTTGTTTTGCTTTTGGAAAAACAGAAACAGAAAGCAACAGCAGGATGTTTGACCAAAGTCTCTTCACTCTTAAATGTGGAACCAATCCCAGGCAGTTCTGGGAGTAGTAAGTAAGTAGTAAGTAAGTAAGTGAACAGCAGGGCTTGGTGGTCCACACCTTAATCGCACCATTCAGAAGGCTGAGGCAGGTGGATTTCTGTGAGATCAAGGCCAGCTTGATCTCTATAGTGAGCTCAGGCTGGCTGGTGCTACTGGGAGACCCTGTCTCAAAAAAAACAAAACCAAACCAACCAACCAACCAACCAACCACCCACCAACCAACCAACCAAACAAATAAATTCTCCCCCAAACTGTATAATAAGCTGTTGCGAACTAAATCCTTGACAAAGTATGAAGGAAGAGTCTTGGTGAGGATGGGAACCGTGCTTACCTGTTTCTCCATTGTTGCTTATCAGACTGCTCAGGATATACTCTGCTTTCAAGAGTTTCCCTGAGAAGTAAAGAGACACAGCAGAGTTCGTTCCTGACAGCCACATAGTTAATATATAGTTTCTGCTCTAGTATTGATGCATTATAACAGGGACTATAACTATTTTTGGAAATACTCTGTTTTATTTCTTTTTCAGAATTAAACTTAAATTTTTTATTTACTGAACTTATACTGAATGGTTTCTCTACTACAGGAATGCCTTTCATATAAGGGGTTATTTGTTGAACTCGTATTACTTATAATAACATTATTTGATTCCATAGCAACATAGCAAAATATATTTGGGTTACACACAATACAAGATATTTTGACTAAAGATTTTGGATGTTTGCCATAATGATTGTAACATAACTTAAGAATTAGATATTTCAGATACTTAAACAATGTTTAATTCATTTGAATTTATAACATGGAAAAATACAAGATCAATAAACAATATATCATGTTAAGACCAATATATGGACATTCTTGATTTCAGATGTTGTTTAATGTTTACTGGATCATGATACAAAATTAATAATCCTGAGAGAAATATTAGTTTAGTACTAGTTTATCTTTTCAGATTTATGAAGTGGCTTCTTCTCACTGCTTTCAGTGATTTATTTTTTAATAAGTGTTTTTTTTCATATTTAAATATTTAGTTGGATTGATGTGTATACATTCTGTGCCATTTATAAAGGAATTATTGACTGTTCCAGGGGGCATAGCTAGTCCCTCTTGTCATACTTAAATTGCTATCTAACTCCCTGAATTTCCAATTAATTTCTGTCCTTTCCACAGGAAATACTCTGCTTTAAAATATAACTTAAATAACTATGTCAGTTATATATAAATTGAAAAAGAAGAATGAAATTTCCAATACTGGTAAATTGGGAAGTTATATAGTATCTGAAGAGGCAAATGGATTCATGCAAATGGGCATGTGTGTATGCACACACACAGCCCACCACACACACACACACACACACACACACTATCACACATCATACACATATGCCACCAGTACCACCACACATCACACACACATACTCATACAGTACACACACACACTCATACAGTACATACACATACACTCATATAGTACACACACACAATCACTACCAATACATGCACACACACACACACACACACACACACACACACACACACGATTTATTGATCTTGATACAGAGTAAGGCTGGAGTAGCAGAGGCAAATGTTAGTAAAGTTGCACCTGAAAGGAAAGACTACAGTTGCCCACAGACAGCACAGTCTACAGATTAGCTGGATTCCCAGGGATTTGGGGCAGGGGAGTGGGAATGTATCTTCTTTTCTCTCAAATGTTTTACTTGTTTTTCTTTCTTGCTGTTTTCTTTCTTTTTTTAAAATTTTATTAATTTTATTTATTTCTGTATGTGTATGAATGTACTGTCTGCATGCAAGTTTGCGCACCCGTGTCGTGCAATGCCGCGGAGGTCAGAAGAGCGTGTCGGATTCCCCTGGAACTGGAGTTCTCCTGGAATTGGAGTCTCAGACGGTTCTCAGCCGCCATGTGGGTGCTGGGGATCGAACCCGGGTCCTCTGCAAGAGCGGTCGGCGCTCTCAACCGCTAGGCCATCTCTCCAGCCCCTCTTGCTGTTTTCTATAAGCAGAAACTCAATGATCTGTCCTTTTTTTTTTTTTTTTTGGTCTTTTCAAGACAGGGTCTCCCTATAGCCCCAGCTGTCCTGGAACTCACTCTGTAGACCAGGCTGGCTTTGAACTCACAAAGATCCGCCTGCCTCTGTCTCCTGAGTGCTAGGATTAAACCCGTGCACTAGGATTAAATGCTGGCTGATCTGTCCTTTTTAAGTACCCATCTTCCCATTGACACTCAGCCCCACATGGTAGGGCCTGTGACCTCTTTGAGCTCATTTTTAACTATGCTCTTCTCCCTTTCCCTTCCTTATAGTCCCTGTGACCTGACTGCATACTTCCCATCTATACCTTCCTATTTATAATTACTTTGGCCTGGAATGTCATTGTCTGAAATATCTCCAAGAGTTGTCCTTCTTTTTTTTTTGGTCTTTTCGAGACAGGGTCTCCCTGTAGTCCCAGTGGTCCTGGAACTCACTCTGTAGACCAGGCTGGCCTTGAACTCACAAAGATCCACCTGCCTCTGCCTCCCAAGTGCTAGGATTAAAGACGTGCACCACCATGCCCGGCATCCTTCTTTTTCTTTAAGTCTTGCATTAATGTCACTGTCTCAGCACTGGAGAGAAGATTCAGTGCTTGCTGCTCTTCCAGTGATCCAGGTTCATTTCCCAGCAGCTGCAATGAGCAGATCACAACCACCTGTAACTCCAGCTTCAGGGGATCTGATGTCCTCTTCTAGCCACACACACATGCGCGCACACACACACACACACACACACACACATACCTGCACACACTCATACACATAAATAGAAAAATAAAGTAAATCTTTAAATGTCACTGTCTCCCAAGGCCTTCCCTGATCACAGTATCTCAAAATGACTGTGTCAGATGATATTTCCAAAGAAGACTGCAACACTTATCTTCCCTCCACATGCTTTTTTCCATTCCTCCATTAAGTAGAATCCAGAGTTCATTTTTCCTTTCCCTTAATATGAGCTGGCCTGTTTTAACAATGATACATGGCGGAATTGACATTGTCTAGTCTGAGCACTAAGAGGTCCACTTTTCTGTGTTGAATATCCTCCTTGGAAAAATAATCCTTGACATGTTGGTTTTGCCTGCACTTTATAAAAATATTTTATTATTATTTTTCATTTTATGTGTATGAGTGTATTGCTTGCATGTAGGTAGGTAGGTACACCCATGTCATGCATTGCCCTTGGAGGTCCTCTGAGGGCATCCAATCCCTTGGAACTGGAATTATAGACAGTTGTTAGCTGCCATATGGGTGCAGGGACTCAAACCTGCATGAGCAGGAGAGCTCTCAACCACTGAGCCATCTCTCCAGCCCAGAAACATTTTGTTTTCATTTTATGTGTCTCGGTACTTCGCCTGTTTGTAAGTGCACCGCATGCATGCAGTACCTGAAGAGGCCAGAAGAGGGTTTTGGATATCCTGGAACTGGAGTTACAGTTGTGATCTGTCATGTAGGGAACAAAACCTCAAGTCCCCTGGAAGAACAGCAAGTGCTCTTAACCACTGAAGCATCTCTCCAGCCCCACTGCTCACACTTTTAAGTGATGATTTTATTGGTTATAAAATTCTAGACAGGTTGAAGTTATTTGTTTCAAATTTGTTTTGATTCCATTGCTTTCTGGACTATTTTTTTTCTGGACTATTTATTATACGTACTGTTAATAAGTCTAATTAAATTTCCTGTTAATGATTTTTTTCATTTCTTTCTGTTTCCTTTAAGATTTTTTATTGCTTAATTATTATTATTATCATCATTACTATTATTATTATTTGGTAGTTTTGCTACACTGGCCCTAGGCATGGGGTTAGAGTTAGATACAACTTCTTCATTGTAAAAACATGTTTTTTTCCTCAGTTCTGAATCTACTCAGTCCTCCTGGACATCCTGTTCCTGCTTATGTAATTTTCCATTCTCTTTCAGCTTTCACACTTCTCTTTAATACCTTTATCCCTGTGCTTTATTCTCAGAATTTTCCTTAAATTCAGTTTTCAGCTCCACAGCTTTCCCTCTTTCTGTTGGAGCTGTTGCAAGAATGCATTTAGGGAGGTCAGGGCGGGAATGCTAGGAAACACGGCCCTGGGAAACATATCTTCATTTCCAGTTCTGTAGTCAAGCAGCAGGCACACAGGGTCCTGGAGGAGAGTGTCAGTCCTGGGGCTTCAGAAGCATTTTACTCGGATCTCTCTGGGGTGCTTCAGGCATGTGAAAATTGGGAAGCACTTCTTGGGAGCACTATTAATTGTGTCTGTTAGTCAATGGAGTGGGTATATGAAAGCCCTGTTGTCATTTGCCCAGTAATTGTGTCACTTTTGAAGCTTGCATTTTTGGTATCTTTGTTTTTTACTTCATTTTCTCTTGTACCTCAGTGGTACATTTTCTCTTGTACCTCAGTGGTACAGCTTCTTTGGCAGTTAATAGAGCTTTTCTTCTCAGTAGTGAAATCCCAGAAGTCCAGTCCACCCACTGGGAGGTCTGCTGGGTTTTTCTGGATATTTCTAGCCATTGTTTCATGGCAAAATTCCTGTATGTTTTATCTACTGAGCAAATAAAATAACAAAACCCAAAAGCAACTGTGACAGATCTGTTTTGTGGGCAAGTCTCCCTCAGTTTCTATAATTTTTGACATTTTTTTTTAATGTCTGAAAGTTGTTTTGCTTTGTTTAAAGACAGAGTCTCATAGCCTAGGCTAACCTCACACTTACTGTGTAGCAGAGGCTGGCCTTGAACTCCCCCTGAGCCTCCCGCCTTCAATTCCCTAGTGTTGGGATTATAGGTCTGAACCGCTAAGCCTGGCTTGATTTCTTTTTTAAATCAGCAAATATATTTTCTTTTTGTGTTGTGTCTTTTGAGCATACTAGACTGAACTGAGTCTTTCTTCTCTATCTGTATATGTTTTCTTTCATTTCCAAGTCTCACTTTCTTTATTGTCTATGCTTTTGTTCCTTCACATGTTTTCTTTTTTCTTGTACATTTCAACACTTAGCCATCTTCTACCAAGAATATTTTTCTGTGGGAGTCCCATGCCCTGACATATGCTTGTTTCTCCACAGCATAGTTTTTTTTTTTTTAATTTATTTCTGTATGTGTATGAATGTACTGTCTGCATGCAAGTTTGTGTACCCGTGTCGTGCAATGCCGCGGAGGTCAGAAGACGGCGTCGGATTCCCCTGGAACTGGAGTTCTCCTGGAATTGGAGCCTCAAACGGTTCTCGGCCGCCATGTGGGTGCTGGGGATCGAACCCGGGTCCTCTGTAAGAGCGGTCGGCGCTCTTAACCGTAGGCCATCTCTCCAGCCCTCCACAGCATAGTTTTATACTTGATTTTCTCAGGGATCTCAGAAGATTCATTCATTTTTTTTATTTATCATTTTTTTAAATGTGTATGAGTGTACTGTCTGCATGTAGGTTGGTGCACCCATGTCGTGCAATGCTGCGGCAATCAGAAGAGGGCATCGGATTCCCCTGGAACTGGAGATTCACTCTTTTTTTTTTTTTTTCCGAGACAGGGTCTCCCTGTAGCCCCAGCTGTCCTGGATCTCACTCTGTAGACCAGGCTGGCCTTGAACTCACAAAGATCCACCTGCCTCTGCTTCTAAAAGCGTGCACCACCACACCCGTCATGGAGATTCATTCTTGAACTGTTATTTTTTCCCTAGTTACTTGGTAGGGATTCACTGTCTTATAGTTAAGGTAAATCCAGGCTCCACAATCACAGTGACCTAGACTTGAATTATTTATTTATTGGGAGGTTTGTTTATGAGCTTTTTCCTAGCCCAAAGCTTGGGCAGAGAGCACATTTCCTTGTGACTTTTTCTTGATGTCTGGTAGAGCTTTCTGGTCCCCCTTCATAGCCTGTTCAAACTCAAATACTCACCTTTTTGCAGCTGTTTCACTCCTGTGACTCAAGGTCCTATTTTTTTTTTTTTTACCTCTGCACAAGGATTAAAATGACAGTCCCTTAGGACTATGTCCAGTACAAACACCACTGCATGTATTGAGCTGTAGTCTAATGCTTTGATTCTGAATACTTACTATGTTACAGGCACTTAAACATCTTTTACAATATTTCAGTTTTTTTTTTTTTTTTTTTTTTTGTCTTTTTGAGACAGGGTCTCCTTGTAGTCCCAGCTGTCCTGGAACTCACTCTGTAGACCAGGCTGGCCTTGAACTCGCAAAGATCCGCCTGCCTCTGCCTCCCAAGTGCTAGGATTAAAGGCGTGCGCCACCAGTTTCTGTAATGGGAGCAGGTTCTGTATTGACTCAGCCCTCCGTATGGAGGGAGCCAGGAGTTGGTGCCTTTCTCTTTCCGTGTGATTTGAAACTTTTTTTCCCCCGATTCAGACAAGAATGAGCTGGGCAGGCCCAGGGGGCCTTCTCTTGTTTCTGACCTCCTTTGATATTGGTATCTGGTCTTTGGTGTGTGCTTTCGGCAAGGCCTTGATTGAAGGGGTCACAGTGGCACTACTTCCTGGGCTCTCACAGCTTTATTACCCTTCTTTACCCCTTGTGATACTGCATCATCCCCGATTCTCTACTCCAGGGTTTCCTTTACCTGGCTCTGCTCTAAACACCCTACCCCTATACACACTTAGTGTCCGTGGATGCTGCGTAGGTGTAGAGATAGCTTAAGGCAGAAGTTTACATTTGGAAGAGTTAACTGAGTCCGTGTTTTCTAGTAGCACTTCTGGAAATGTCTTTGAGAAAACGACAAGCCCAATTGTTGGGAAACACATTCCAGGACCTTTATTTTAGACTCATGACAGTGTGAGCAGAGAAGAGAACCATCTGTGATGACATCAAGTCTTTAGCAGAAAAGTTCACTACCATCTATGTTAGAAATAACAACAAAGCAAAGCAAAAGAACCACGGGAGAATGTAACTCAGTGTTACAGGGCTTGACTAACATGCATGAGGTCATAGGTTCAGTCTTCCATAGTGGGTGTTCTAGTTATTTTCAATTGCTGTGACAAAACACTCTGACCAATACCAACTTGGGGAGGAATGGATTTATTCATCTTACATTGCCCAAGTCACAGTTCATTACTTAGGGAACTCAAGGTAGGAACTCAAGGCTGGAACCTGGAGGGACAGGTCATGGAGGAATGCTGCTTACTGGCTTGCTCCCCTGGCCCATGCCCAGCCTGCTTTCTTATACAACAAACCACAACCTGCCCAGGGTTGGCACTGTCCACAGTGAACTGGACCCTTTGACATCACTCAACAATTAAGAAAATCCTCACAGGCATGGTCACAGTCCAATGGAGGCAGTTCCCCAATTGAGACTCCCTCAACCCATATGTGTCAAGTTGACACTAAAGCTATCCAGAACAGTTGGGATTTGAGGTAAGCAAAAGAATATTTAACAAATTAGTTATTTGTATAAAAACAAGGTTGATGGCTGGACATGGTGGCACATACCTTTAATCCTAGCACTCAGGAGGCAGAGGCAGGCGGATCTCTGTGCGTTCAAGGCCAGCCTGGTCTACATAGTGAGCTTCAGGCCAGCTGGGACTAAAGGGAGACCCTGCCTCAAAAAGACCCAAAACACACACACACACACACACACACACACACACACACACACACAAAACAAACAAACAAAAAAAACAAGGTTGACAAAGCACCTGCTTACCATTTTCATGCTACAGGATAGAAACTCTGTATAATATAAACATGCAATGTTACATTATACAGAGTTACATGCAATCTTCTTGATGGAAAC
This sequence comes from Rhizomys pruinosus, assembly GCA_009823505.1. NCBI lineage: Eukaryota > Metazoa > Chordata > Mammalia > Rodentia > Spalacidae > Rhizomys > Rhizomys pruinosus. Next base: position 1,599,299 of record VZQC01004283.1, on the reverse strand, counting down.
CTACATTGAAACTCTACTATGTCTACAGGCCTGAACATCCTGTCCCCCACAGCAAGCCCAGCTTATGCCACTCTCACCTGACACCACCAGAAAGTCAGCTTGTTGGGGTTCCCTCACACCCAAACACCATTAATGCTTTCAGGAACATTTGAAAGATATTTTCTCAGGTTTGGTTGTCACTGGAGTTACTTTAGGAAAGTCAAGAAGATATGGACACAATGTATATACAATTAGAACTTTCCAGTAGACTTGAGTTTTTGTGGAGCTGGGGTTGAATCTAGGGTCTTATATGCTAGGAAAACAGTCCTACCACTGAGCTAGATAGATCCCCAGCCCTGGGCTTTTGAAAAAAGGAATCTCTACAAGTTCATTTCTCCTGTGTCTTTTTAAATCTCTGTCCCATCTGGATTGAGCAGTTGTTCCATTTACTGTAGTTCTTGTAGTTCCTTTTCAGAGGAAATAGAATAAAGAGATTTTAATCTCTTATAGACTAGAATTATTAAAAATAACATCGATAGCTGAAATCAAGCAAAAGAGGAGTCGTGCCTGTCTTCGGGAGGGCAACTTGACTCTTGTTTTACTGTCTCTTCCTTTCACTTTGCATTTCTAAATTTAATGTTTATGGGTAATTGAAATAATTCTAGAGCTATGCAGAAGCAGGCTTTGCTGTCACATCCCCAGTCCTCCCTGGCTCCAGTCCTCCTTTCACACCTTACCCTGGCCTGTCAGCCTCAGTTCTCATTTCATTCAAAGTGACAGGGGGAAAAGATACTTTCAGCCCTAATCAGGTACTGTACTGGTGTTCTCAGCGATGAAAACCCTCAAACTGCTTCAGTGGGCTGTCAGCCCCATTGTTAGCTTAGTCAAGTAGCCCTAAAGAAAAGAGACAGGAGAGCGAAAAGAAAATAGTCGATTTCTAATCTGCTTTTTAAAGGCTCTTGGTCAGAAGTATAGCAATTCAGATACCCCTGTTTGAAAGCAGCAGGACAGATTTGTTAGGAGACAAAAGCTCCAATTAGTATTTTCCACACCCTTTCACAATTTTCTCTACCGCTTTTGGCTCTGAAACCCTTTATGCCAGGCCTTTGTGCCTGGCGGAGAGGCGGGTGCCGGGGCAGCGCGGGCGGGGAGCTGCAGAGGTGGCACCCGCCGTGCCCGCGGGCGCCGCAGAGGTCAAGTAGCTGGGAGCAAGCGGGCTGGGACCCAGCGGCAGCACGCCTGCGATGGAGCCTACCTGAGTTGACGGAGACCCGGGCTTGGCGGATAACCACCTGCGGGGCGATTGGCGTTGCGGGATGAAGCTTGTGGAGGCCTTTGGCGACCTGCAGGAGTTTTCCCGAGACGTCAACTCCATACAAGAACCGGTCCATCAAGAAGACAATAGCCGCCGCAGCAGCGCAGTCCTGGGCGGAGATGGAAGCTCGCAAGGCGGCCTGTAGGAGCAGGCACAATGAACCATGAAACACATTGGCCCCCCAAAAGGCCAGCCTGCACTTCATCTGGTCGTCTAGTTACTTCCAATTAAAACAACCAAACCTGTAGCTTGGGGAAGAACCATACTTGACTAAGCAATAAGGCCATAAGAAGAACATAAGTAAAAGACAAAAAGTTCAATTCAGTTGATAAAATGTTGGCTTTATTCCTTTTCCAGTTCCATTTCTAAAAGCCCCCAAACGTAATGTGCATATTTCCTGTTAAATTCAAACCATACCAAAGGGGGAAGCGCAGACTTAAAGTATCCCCGTTTCTCTATTCCTTACTGTATTTCTTCTCACTCTCCTCTCTGTCTGGTTCCCATTCTCCCAATGACAGTTTAGGAGAGATTCTTTCTGAACACGTGTGCTCTTTCAAATGTATACCAGATGTCAATTGACTCTTGGTATCTCACCTGGCCTCCTTCTCTCTAGTCTCTGTCTGCTGTTAAAGATCACAGTAGACACTTTGGGACTTTCTTGCTTTAGGCATCATTACACCTGGGAGAGCTTTCTAAGTCAGCTCATAATACCTTCATTTACTGCATATATATATATATATATATATATATATATGTATGTATAATTTCATCCATACATAAAATGTGTTTTGATTAAATCCCACCCCCTTTTCTCTTCCAATTTCTCTCCTGTCCCTCCCCCCATATCACTATTTCCTTCCAACTTTATGTCTCTTTTTTAAGAGTGTACATGGGTGAAGGGCCATCTATGGGATGAAGCATGGGTAGCCTCTCAGGGGCCACATCCCAGAAGAAAACTGACCCTCCCCCCTCCAGCAACCAGCAGTTGCCGGTAGCTGTCAGCTAGTGGTAGAACTTCATGAGATCCTCCCTCACCAGTGCTGAGATTTGGGCTGGCTTGATCTTATGCAACTGTTATGCACGCAGTCATGGCTGTTGTGAGTAGGGCCCTCTCATCCAGAAAATTGTGTTTGGCTCCAGGGTCTACTCCTTTACAACCTTTCCACCTTCTCTTCCTCCATCCTTGAGCCTTGGGCGCAGCTGTCCCATTTAGAGCTAAGAGCTCCATAGTTTGTTTTCTTTGCTTGCTGTAAAGTTGTAGGTCTCTGTATTAATCACCCTCTACCGTAGAAAGAAGCTTCTTTGATATGGGCTGACGGATACACTCATCTGTCTGTGGTGGGAGCGGGGCAGACCAGAAAGTGTGGCGAAGTAGGGCCTGGCGGGCTATTTATGTATTTTTGACACAAGGTCTCACTGTGTAGCCCAGGCTGGCCTTGGACACTGATCCTCTTTGCTTCAGCTTCCTGAGTGCTCAGATCACAGGTATGTAATACCAGACTCAGCCTATTGCATATATTTTAATGAAGAAATATATAATTTTAGATAAAATTAAATTTTTATCATGTTAACATAAATTATATATATATAAAACAATGGGAAAAAGAAAAGAAACATGATATATAGTATAATATGAGGTGAAAATAAGTGCTGGGACTGGGGCTGAATTGGTAGAGTCCTATCTATATGAGTGCAGCCCTGGGTTCGATGCCTAGTGCTGCCTAAACCAGATAAGGTGGCAGAAACTGAAAGTCATCTTTAGCTACATGGTTGAGTTTGGGGCCAGCCTATTTAAAAAAAGAGAGAGAGGAAAGTAAAATCAGACAAGGTGAGGTTCTATGGAAAAACATTGTCATCTGTTAGGGTGACCTTTGTGAAACCCTTGTGATTTCATAGTCATAGGACTCATATCATAATAGAATGCCTCACCCAACATTTTCTTCATGTGCTGAATAAAATTCCAGGCTTGTTTGCTCACAGATGAGGCCAAGGAAGTTCTGTGAGCATTTTCTGACTAAGCATTTCTTTTTTTTTAAGACAAGGTCTCCCTTTAGTCCCAGCTGGCCTGGAGCTCACTATGTAGATCAGGCTTGACTTGAACTCACAGAGATCCTCCTGCCTCTGACTCCCTAGTGCTGGGATTAAAGGCGTGAGCCACCACGCCTGGCCCAAGATGGTTCTTAGCCACCATGTGGGTGCTAGGAATTGAACCCGGGTTCTCTGCAAGAGCAGTCAGTGCTCTTAACCCCTGAGCCATCTCTCCAGCCTCCTGACTAAGCACTTCTATCCTCACCATTATTCTCTTCCCCTCATCCTAATCACAAACAGTTGTCAGCAAACCCAGGTGCCAAGCACAGTGCTGAGTGTAGTCTATGAATAACTGAATTGCCATACCAATGCCAAAGAAGAGACTATTATTAACTCCACTTACAGAAAGGAAGCCTGGAGGTCAGATAGGTTAAATTCATCTGACCTGAGACTAGGAACGGAGTGTGAGGGCAGGAGCACAGGTGCACAGGAATGAATCTCCTACCTCTTGGGTCCGCTCTGTTTTTATAAAGCTAGGGGAGTCTGACACCAATTACTGAACAGCTGTGTTGTCAGCACCATAAATATAGTGTCACAGTCTCTGGTCCAAGTAGAGTTTAACTTAACACATTGAAAGAGTTAAGCCCAAACTTGGGGGAGTGGGTGGGAGTCAGTTTATTGAACAACTATAGATGGTAACCAGAAAAGGACCAGGTCCTTGGCCAAGTTTCTGCAACTTTCAGCAGAAAGTCTAGGCAGAAAGTAGACAGGAGCTAAACTGATGTTCTACAATGAAAATCTGGGAGGGCGAGGCATATGTTCTATCCACAGAGCCTACATGTGGGCTATAGAGAGGAGGGCCTGCATGTGGGCTATAGAGAGGAGGGCTGGGGAAGAGCGATGTGGGAGAGCTTCAGCTTCAGCTGACCGGAGGAGTAGGAATCTGTGCTTCTGGGTTGGCTGAGGTGTAAGTACTTAAGCAAGTACTTAAGTATATAACTAAGTTTCAGTGGAGATGGGATTTGAGTTAAGGCTTTAAAGCGCACTGAGAATACAGACTGTTTTTTGCTCTCTGTGGCCTGCAGCTTGCACACCGACTAACTTCTGCTTCTCTTCCCATCCTCTGGTCCTTCTGATTCAATTTAGGACATCCCAGACCTTTTCTCTCTCGAAAGGAAGAAAAGATGTATTCTCATTGAGAGAAAGAGAGTAGTCTTTGTTTTTCAAAATATTACAGCAAGAGCTCTGTGAGAGTTTTAACAGTATGGTATATATACTTAGCATATTCAATGGCCCCCAGAAGCCTATGTGAGATGGGTTTGGTCCCAGGTCAGGTATTGGGAAATGACAGAACATTTTGGGTGTGGGGCTTAGGAGAGGTCCTTGATGAGAACTGTGGGACTCAGCCTCTTCTTCCTTCTTGGCATTCTGGCCATGAGGCAAGCAGTTGTGAACCACAGTCACCTCTATTCAGAATGCCCACTAGAGGCCCCACAAACATCTGATGGATAGTGGATAGGAACTTCCAGAAATATGAACCCAAATAATATTTTTCTATTTGTAAGTAATTTTTCTCAGTTATTGCCTTATAATGATGGAAAGCTGGCTAAAACAACTTTTGTATATCTAAGTTTCTAAGTAGTTCTGGCTTATACTTTTTGTTTTAATTTTATGTGTATGAGTATATTGCCTGCATGTAAGTGTGCCCATGTTGTGCAGTGCCCGAAGAAATCAGAAGAGGGTGTCAGACTGCCCTTTAACTGGAGTTATGGATAGTTGTTATCTCCCACGTGGGTGCTGGCATTTGAACTTAGATTCTCTGCAAGAGCAGGTAGTGCTCTTAACCACTGAGCCATCTCTCCAGCTCCCCTGGCCTACACTTTTATGTCTGGCCTATTCTAGGGTTTCCCGTATGGTATTTATTCACATGGTTTGATTTCTGGTTTATATACTTCTCTTTTTTTCCCCTTTTTTAAAAATTTTATTTATTTTTTTATGTGGATGAATGTACTCTCTGCATGTAGGATTGTGCACCCATGTCGTGCAATGCCACAGAGGTCAGAGAGGGTGTCAGATTCCTCTGGAACTGGAGTTAAAGATGGTTCTCATGTGGGTGCTGGGGTCCTCTGCAAGAGCAGCCGGCACTCTTAATTGCTAGGCCATTTCTCCAGCCTCTTTTTTTCCCCTTTTCATCTAATGATCTATTTAGTATTGGTTAGAACATAAAACTTATGCATAGGGGGCTGGAAAAATGGCCTAGCAGTTGAGAGTGCCGACCGCTCTTGCAGAGGACCTGGGCTTGATCCCCAGAACCCACATGGCAGCTGAGAACCATCTTTGACTCCAGTTCTAGGGGAGTCTGACGCCCTCTTCTGACCCCTGCAGCATTGCATGACACGGGTGCACAGACCTGCATACAGACAGTACATTCATATACAAGAATAAATTTGAAAAATAGAAATAATAAAAAACTTATGCATAGACCCTGTCATATATATATATATATGACATATATATATATATATATATATATATATACATTTATTTATCTATCAGGTAATACTTAACAATAACAGCACCATACACAAGTACTCTTTTCAACTACTCTTTTCTCTTTTCAGAGTGATCTTTTTTTTTAAATTTTTTATTTATTTCTGTATGTGTATGAATGTACTGTCTGCATGCAAGTGTGTGCACCCGTGTCGTGCAATGCCACGGAGGTCAGAAGAGGGTGTCGGATTCCCCTGGAACTGGAGTTCTCCTGGAATTGGAGTTTCAGACGGTTCTCAGCCGCCATGTGGGTGCTGGGGATCGAACCCGGGTCCTCTGTAAGAGCGGTCAGCACTCTTAACTGCTAGGCCATCTCTCCAGCCCCAGAGTGATGGTTTCTTAACTCATTAATCATCAATGTACTTACTAAGTATGGAAAATTATAATGTCCAGTTAAATTTATCTAGCTGCTTTAAGCTCTCTTATTGTTCTTACTGTAATCAAGATGTTAGTTATTAGTGGAGAATATCTCTTTCCTTTTCTTCTTTTTTTCCCCTTTTTACTAGCTGACAAAGGTCCTCTCTTGTCTCAATGCTTCCTTCCTTGTTAAGGGAGGTCAATTGTTGAGTGATTGCAGTACTTCTGGCTTCTATTTCTTTTGGTGCTTGAGAAGTAGAATGACTGTGGCTGGAAAATTTAGGAAGAATAACCTGAGGGGCTTCATTTCTCTTCTTTTTCTTTATGGAACAAGCCGTCTGAAGGAAACAGGCCCTTATCTGTTCTTCTATACTTTCTCTAGGATAGTAAGCTATCCTGTAAGAAATGTTCTGCTGGGTCGGGTAATTACTGTGACTATGGAAGTCTGAATGACTGTGTAGGTTATATAGCAGATCTCCTATGCCCTGGTATGAAGTTTTATTGTCCAGCCTGGTCTTTGTGAGGGTAAAGATAATATCTTGGGCTGGGCATTCAGTGGGTAAGAATGCCTGCATGAGAACATGAGGGTCTGAGTTTGGATCCTAAGATTCTATAAATCCAAGTGTGGCTGTGTGTGCATACCCATAACCCGGGGCTGCGGCCAGGGGGAAACAGAGGTAGGTGGATCCTGCTAGCTCCCTGCTCAACAAGGGCAACTGAAATGATTAGCACTAGGTTCTGTCTTAAGAGAAGAAGAGAGTTTGCATCTGTCTCTCTAATCTCTGGTTAGCCAAACTTTTGTTTTACTTCCTTTTTTGTGGCATATACCTTTAATGTTTTTCACTCTTATATTTTTAACATTTATTTTTTTCAAAGCCAATTTTTATTGAAGTTTTGTGCCTTTCATACACAATTTCCAATAAAATCCAGGCCCATTCCCCCTCCTTGCCCCCCACCCCACCAGAGCTCATGCATTCTGCCAAACATGTTTTTCATCTTTCTCTCAGTCTCTTTTAAAATTTTTGACGCAGAAGTTTACTGTTTTGAGCAGAGGTTCACTGTTTCAGTCAGTTCTTTGACCCAGTCTTTTTGTTGTTGTTCCTTTCAACCTGCATCACTCCAAAATATGCACATATGCATGCCACACATATATCAAGATTCTGACATCTTAGGTTTTAGCAACCTCAGCTTATAATTTTTTTTTTAATTAGGCTGAATGATGTCATGTTTTCCTTAAGGAAGTGTTTGAAGGCTCCTCCTTGGCAAGCCCAAACAACCATTAATCCTGCCCTTGTGCTCCACACTGGGGTCTTTCCTTCCCATGGTCACCCAAATGAGGTCCAGTAAGCACTGCATCCTGTACTGGCCTCTATCTTCCTGTACTGGCCTCCATGATACAGCCTGGGTAGTCCTACAATGGCAATCTATACTCTGAAGAGGCTGAAACCCCAGTAGCTGCTCAGTCCACAAGCTGGATGTCTCAGCAGTCCCCATCTGGCACTGAAGGTTTGGAGAATTCTTGGAGGGATATGAGTCTTGTTTTACTTCCTAATTTGCTCAGAACCAAGCAGAGAGATATCATTTATTGGACCCCCTCAAAGACCCTGATGTTAATCACTGCCTTTCTTTTTAAAGCCACTGTAACCCATGGGCCCTGTCTTTGACACAATCACGTATTTTGCTATTTGGCTGTGACACCCTTTCCCCTACTTCACCACCAGAACCAGGCAGACCTAAAAGGAGCCATGGAATACCTGGTTTATGACTATAGGACCTGCTTTAAAAATGAACCTCTCAATCTGACCTGAAACACATAGCAAGAAATTGCCAATTGGTGCAGGACAGAAAGAAGAAAGTAGATCATGGCTGTGCTACTTCTGTGAGCAGCCCGAGGAAGGACCAAGCTGCCTGGCTCTGCCTCCAAATCTGCCCTTCCTGAAGTACAATCTTTTTTTTTTATTTTTTTTTATTCAAAGGAAGAGTTTATTTGAGCTTATGATTGATGGTTCCAGGGAATCAGAGTCCATTGTGGTGGGAAGCATAGTGGCCGGGGCTGGAGCAGCAAGCACATCTCACAATGAGCACAGGAAGTCAAGAGTACAATCTTTTTTAAAAAGATTCATCTTGGGGCTGGAGAGATGGCTCAGTGGTTAAGAGCACCAACTGTCTTGCAGAGGACCCAGGTTCGATTCCCAGGGCCCATATGGGCAGCTAGGAACCGTCTTTAGCTCCAGTTCCAAGGTTATCTGACACCCTCTTCTGACCTCCGCAGCATTGCACAACACAGGTGCACCAACCTACATACAGAAAGTACACTCATACACATAAAAATAATAAAATTAAATTAAATTAAAAATTAAATTTAAAAATTAAATAAAAATATTAAAAATAAAAGATTCATCTTATCTATTTATTGTTACTTATTATTAATTTATTGTGCATATGTGTTTTCCTGCATGTGTTTGTTTAGGCGCACCACTACAGCACGTGTGTGCAGGTGTCCATGGAAGCTACAATAGGGTACAGATCCCCTGGAACTGAAGTTATAGGCTGCCCAGTGTGGGTCCTAGGAACTGAATCCTGTCCTCTGCAAGAGCAGTAGTCACTCTTAACTGCTGCACCATCTCTCCAGCCCCCACCATCCTCTGGAGTACAATCTTGAAGCTACATGTCTTTTGTCATCTCTTCCTCATCTTCAGGAGAATGTATGCCCCTTTATGAGTTTACTTGATTGAGCTTCTGTTTCTTCCAACCATGGTTCTTGGGATTTAATGAATTAACAATTTTTTTAAATGAAGTATCCTTTTTTTAAAATTTTATTTATTTTTGTATGTGTATGAATGTACTGTCTGCATGTAGGTCTGTGGACCTGTGTCGTGCAATGCCGTGGAGGTCAGAAGAGGGTGTCAGATTCCCCTGGAACTGGAGTTAAAGATGGTTCTCAGCCGCTATGTGGGTGCTGGGGATCAAACCCGGGTCCTCTGCAAGAGCGGTCGGTGCTCTTAACCGCTAGGCCATCTCTCCAGCCCTTGAATCAACAATTTTTATGAAAATCAAATTTCACAATGAAAACAGTTACGTGAATCTTGCAAAATGTAAATTGAAAGGTGGAAAAGCAAGTTGATGGTCTCATGTGTGCCCAGCTCTGTCTAATAAGCCTGGTCTCTGAGCCAGAATCCTCCCTATGGGCTCTGTGGAAACACTGTTCTCCACTTTGTAACTTAGGCTCCATCCAAAGGTCTCAGTCTTGGAGTTTCTCCTGCTGCCAGCCCCCCTTATACTTTTGCTTAGAAAGAGCCACTCCCTTCCTGCCAGCTCGATCCTGTCTGTGGACCTTGGAGGGCACTCAGCTCGTCAATGCCTGCTTTTTCTCTGACGTCACACCCCGCCACCCTACACTCATAGTTCTTTCTTCTCCAGCTCCTCAAAGCCAACTTCAGCTATAGGCACTTGCAGTAGCCACTGGGTATCCAGGTTCAATGGCAGACTGCTCTCCAAATGTGATCTCCACTCTTTCCTCATCAATAATAGTAGGTTCTAGCACCATCTGGTTTCTGAACAATGTTAACATATCATTTTACTAGAACTGTATAGAAGCCCTAAAATTTAAATTTAAAAAAGTGACCAAGAGGCTAAGTGACTTTCTAAGTTACAAATCAAAAACAGGTAGAAATATTCTTTATCAATCTCTCTCTTATTTTCTCTCTCTCTCTCTCTTTACATTTACTATCAAAACCACTTTAATGTACAATTTCAGTTATGCTAAAGACCCTCACATTTTTTGTGAAGCAGATCTCTAGACATTTGCATCTCGATAGTTTGAGGGTACACATTAAACAACTCTCCCTTTACTGAAAAGTACCATTCTACTTTTTGTTCCTATGAAGTTGATTACTTTAGAAATCTAGGTGACATCATACTGCATTAGTCTTTTTGTGATGCTAAATTTAGCATGATTCCTTAAAGGTTCATCCTTAAAGACTGTTATAGAATGTCCTCCCCTTTAAAGCTAAGTAGTACGTTATCCATTCATGCTTGAGTAGTATGCTTATCCATTCATGCATCAATAAACATCCAGATTACTTCTTTCTCTATTGTGAATGGTATTGATATAAACATAGAGGTGTAATATCTATTTATATTACATATATACACATGCTGTGTATGCCCGTGCTTGTGTGTGTATGTGCTTTTTCATGTGTGTATATATACAGGTACATATGCGTGTGAGTGCCTGTGTGTGGAGGTTAGGGGTCAACATCCAGTCTTGTCTTTTTTTTGGGGGGGGGAAGGGTTTATTCAGTTCATATCTCCTGGGTCATAGTTCATCACTCAGGGAGCCTAAGGTAGGAACTCAGAATAGGAACCTGGAGGCAGGAGCTGAAGCACAGGCCATGGAGGAATGCTGCTTACTGGCTTGCTCCCCTGGCCCATGCCCAGCCTGCTTTCATATACAACAAACTGCCCAGGGGTGGCACTACCCATAGTGGGCTGGGCCCTCCCACATTGCTCAACAATCAAGACAATACTCCACAGCCGTGGCCACAGACCAGTCCAATGGAGCCAATTCCCCAACTGAGGCTCCCTCAACCCAGGTGTGTCAAGTTGACACTAAAGCTATCCAGCACAATTAACCCCTTGTCAACTTGACACACAAAACACATCAATCACTATTAAACCACCACCTTTTCAGTTCTTGTCCCCAAGGTATGATGTTAACATTAATCACAACCTAAGACAGTACAACCTTAAAAGCTCCACAGTCCTTAAAATGTCCAAACACTTAAAAGTTCACAGTCTATTAAAAGTCTCTTAACTGTGGGCTGCTGTAAAATCCAAAGCAAGTACTGTCTTATTTCAAAGGGAAGAATCAGACACACTCAAACCAAACCTAAGTCCAGCAAAGTAGCTCAAGGCTGGACACCTAGGATTCACTCACAATCTTCTGGGCTCCAAAGGGTTTCGGCAGCTCCCCTTCTCTGACTCTGCCATCCGTGTCACACAACTCATCTTGCAGGCCCAGGCCAGCTCCATTTCACACCTGCTGCTGCTCTTGGTGGTCATCCCATGGTCCTGCTATCTCCAAAAAGCTGGGGTCACCACTGAAACTGAGGGTGCTTCTGGCCTCTCCTGATACAAAGACTCAGCTTCCCTTCCTGACCCCTGGAATCCTGGGGTCTTCACTGCAACCAAGGCCACACTCTGACCAGTGGCCTTTCCTGGCCTCTCAAAGTGCCAGGCCTCAGCTGCTCTGTGACCCCTTCATGCTTTCAACACCGGAACCATATAGGAGACTCTTACACATTACCAAGTCCTGCTTCTGGCTTGACATGGAGGCTCAGGCCCCTTCTGGAACATAGCTTCTGTCTGCTGACCCTGAAGAAATTCTTCCCAGAAGATTTCACCACAGTGATGCTGGTCTCTTGTTACTTACAGCTGATTTTTCAGCCCCAGCTGACCAGAGCCCATAGATTAAACAGTCCTGATGATCTCTGCTTCCCTTTGAAACTTCACAAGCCAGGCCTCCATCATCTACAACTCCTTCAGCATAACTGTTCCAAGTTCCACAGCAACAATCTTTAGGCATTCAATGATTTTTCTAGCTCAAGTTCCAAAGGCTTCCACAATCCTTCCCCAAAACACCAAGGTCAGGTCTGTCACAGCAATACCCCACTCTCTGGTACCAATTTCTGTTCTAGTTTCTCTTCAATTGCTATGACAAAATACTCTGACCGACACCAACTTGGGGAGGAAAGGGTTTATTCAGTTCACATCTCCTGGGTCGTAGTTCATCACTCAGGGAGCCCAAGGTAGGAACTCAGGACAGGAATCTGGAGGCAGGAGCTGAAGCACAGGCCATGGAGGAATGCTGCTTACTGGCTGTTCCTCCCCAATGTTGTCTTTCTCAATTGTTCTCAGCCTTACTTTTAAAAGATCTCACAAAGATCCACCTGCCTCTGCCTCCCAAGTGCTAAGATTAAAGGTGTGCACCACCATGCCCGGCTACTTTTAAAAATTCTTAAAGATTTTATGTATATCAGTGTTTTGCCTGCATATATGTGTTTGCAAACCTGGTGCTTAGAGAGTCCACAAGAGGGTGTCCAATTCTCTGGAACTGAAGTTACAGGCAGCAGTGAACCACCACGTGGATTCTGAGAACCAAACTTGGGTCCTTTGCAAGAACAGCTAGTGCTCTTAACCACTAAGCTACCTCACCAGCCCCATCTACTTTAGTTTTTGAGACAGGATCTCTCACTGAATCTGGATCTCAGTGACTGGGTAGATGAGCTGGCCATTAAGTCTTAGGGATTCTCCTGTCCCCTACCTCCCTAGTGCTGGGATTATAGGCATATATTTCTGTATCTGGCTCTTTACAAGTGCTCGGGACCAAAACTCAGGTCCTCATTCTTATATAGCAAGTTCTTTAATACCTAAGCCATCTCCCCAGTCCTTGCAATATGTCTTTGAGACCCTGTTTTCAATTTATTTTTTGAAATAAGGTTTCACTGTATGTATAGTCCATGTTAGCCTCCAGCTCCCTGTGCTCTTGTCTTAGCTCCCTGTGTGCTAGGATACAGACATGCACCACTTTGCCTCCATATTGTTTTCCATGGAAGCTGCATGATTTTACATTCCCACCAACAAGGTTCCATTTACTCACACCTTTGCTGGTACCCCAAGTCACTTAAGAGACAGTTGTCAGGGCTGGAAAGATGGCTCATCAGCTAAGAGCACTGGCTGTTCTTGCAAAGGACCCAGGTTCGATTCCCAGTATCTACATGGTAGCTAACAACCATTTGTAACTCCAGTTCCAGGGGATCTAATGCCCTCTGCAGGCATTGCATAACACGGGTGTACTTACATACATGCAGGCAATACACTCATATACATAAAAATTATAAATAAAACAGCCGGGCGTGGTGGCGCATGCCTTTAATCCTAGCACTTGGGAGGCAGAGGCAGGCGGATCTTTGTGAGTTCAAGGCCAGCCTGGTCTACAGAGCAAGTTCCAGGACAGCTGGGGCTACAAGGAGACCCTGTCTCGAAAAGACTAAAAAAAAAAAAATTATAAATAAATAAAATTGAAAGAGAACTTGTCTTCTGCTTTCTTTCTGTGGTTTGCTTAAAGTAATTTGGACAGTGCAGAATAGAACTTAGGTTGCCTTTAGAGCAAGGGTTGAACTTACTATTGAATTAGACATTTATTTCTTTCATTGCGATGAGAAAATTCTAAGAGACAAAAACAAATTCTGGTGAAGAGTGTTCTTGTTCTATGTTTAAAATAAAGGAGAACAAGGAAAGCTTCTAAGGAGATGGTCCACCTCGGTGCTTTGATGTTCTCCATCAAAAGTCAGTTCCATGGCAGCAGGGGTGATTGCTGATTAGCCAGGATTTCTCTGACTGACCTTCCTTCCACTGCACTGTAAGGGACCCTTGTGGACTTCTCTGTGAGGTTGTCTTGGAATGAAGATAGTCACTGACCCATGTGAAGGGGTGCGTAGGTGCAGAGCTCATGCATATATACAGGACACAGCCTCCTCAGAAGGGTTGAGGAAGCATCTTCAGGCCTCAAGCAAGTGTTCTCAGGGCACAGGACAGGATGCTCAGGCAGGGGACTGGCAGGGACACTGCATTAGCCTCTGAGGAAGGGCTCTCTGCCCAAGTCTGAAAGTTTATAAGCTAGCTTAAGAGAGTTAACTGTTTCCTAACTTGATTGATTCCCAGAACAAAACTCAAGATATTTATAGGAACACAAAACATCTACTATCCAATAAGATGAAATTTGCAAAACTAGTGTGGAGTCAGAAATTATCAGCTATGAAAGAAGCCCATTCTCTCTTTTTTTAAATATTTTCAATTTTCATTTTTTATTGATGCTTTGTGTATTTCATACATCACATTCCAATTCATTTCAGGCATATTTCCCCTTCCCTTCCCCCACCCCACCCCACCCCATTCCAGATAATGCATTCTGCCATAACTGTCCTGCATCTCTCACCCAGTTTTTTTCCATTTTTTAACAATAAGTGATAATTTATGAGTACAAGCATCCTTCATGTAAAACCAGTTTGCAAGCAGTTGTGCCCAAACCCACACAGCTCATGGGTCCCACCATCCAGCGGGGGGTGGGGAGGCTTGTATGTTCAATCAAGTTGATCAAATGAGTGTCCAGATTATATTGCTGTAGTTTCACCATTCACCCCAATCGCAGCCCTTACATTCTACCACGCCCCCTCTTCCCCAGATTGTTCCCTAGGCTTAGAAAAGGGGCACAGGTGGATGAGAAGCAAAACAGTCTACTTTTTCTGGAGATGTCTTGGATTCTGATCAATTCTGGCTGTTTCCTTTCATGAAAGAAGCCCATTCTCTATAAACACTCTGTAGAAGGGGATCCCACAAACGCTCATGATAGCTATTTGATAAGTTCCAGAAGGTCGAGTAAAACTTAGGTGTACAGAGAGACAAGAACGATTAAAACTTAAGTTCCACCAAAAAACAAAAAAACAAAAACTTAAGTTCCTAAAGCTTGAAAGAATCCAATTCTTGAGATGAGGTCCCATTTCTCTGAGGCCTTTTTAGTCTGTGTTGCTGGGAATGGACTCCTGGGCCCCATGCATTTAGCAGCGGAGCTGTATTCCCACCCACTGCCTCTCCCCCACCCCATTCCTCCTACCTTGCCTCCACAAACTACTTATCCTTTCCTGTCTGGATGGTCTCCTCTTGGAAATGTGGGCGGTATCTATTTGCTGTTCAGTTTCAGAATCAGAGAAAAGTCCCTCTTAAGTGTTGAGTACAGAGTGTATATGTGCTTAGTAAAAGCCTTGAACCAGCACAGGCAGGGTGGGGGAAGCAAACAGAAAGAAGTCTGTCACTCCCACTCTCTTGTGTGACAAAATATAAATACAGAACAGACTCCCAAAGCAAGTTTCAGTGAAATTTTCTTTCTTTCTTTCTTTCTTTTTTTTTTTTGGTGTTTTTGAGACAGGGTCTCCCTGTAGCTCCGGCTGTCCTGGAACTTGCTATGTAGACCAAGCTGGCCTTGAACTCACAAAGATCCACCTGCCTCTGCCTCCCAAGTGCTAGGATTAAAGGCGTGTGCCACCACACCCGGCTCAGTGTAATTTTCAAAACTCAGAAATAACGGGTCTCATCTGTCAGGGTTCTCCAGGAAAATGCTGAAACCTCTCATTTCTTTTCATCTTTTTTGTCCCTCTACCAGCTCGGAGCATTGATGTTCTTTGAGACTGAGAAAGAAAAAGGAAGGCTCTGTGGCCTGCGAGCAGGGAAGCAGGTTCTTCAAAGGGACCTGCCCAATGGCGTGTGCGCATGCGCATTGCTTTTGGCTGTCGCCTTTGGGGGAACTCCTCCCCCAGCACCTGTAGAATGAGGCCGCACACTCCCCTCTGCGTCCCCTACGAACATGCCATATATTTGAGCAGAGAACATTGCCTAATCTATTTTCCCCTCTTCTACTCTTAATAGATTGGAGCACAAAAGCCCGAGAGAGGGTGACCTAGTAGACAAAGGGCCTTTGAGTTCCCCGGAGAACTAGACCTGGAGGAGGATGGAAGGAATCCAAGTGGCCCTATTATTTCCACTTGCACTAATTAGACATTTTTCTGTCAGCCATTGAACACTGCTGAGAGGCCAAACTCACTGAATTCATTTCTAAAGTGTTTACAGAAGTTTGCATCTGTTTGTGTCTCTTCAGGAGGAAAATAAGCACTTCAATAGCATTGAGGAAAATCTAAACGAAGCATCCTACTTCGGAGGCCCTGGCGTCCCCACAGCTGCATAATTTAGCTCCATTCAGGGCCTGAACCCTTCGCATCTCTCTCCAAAACCCAAGGATGTAAAATACAGATAAGTCAACTCAGGAGAATCTTTTCTTTCATCTTCTTTGTTTCGCCTCCTTTGCTACAACTGTGCTGTGTGCTACAGGCAGATTTAGGTGGCATGGTTCTTGTGGCTACGCTCTCCTGTTTCTACCAGCACTCCGAAATTAATACCCACTTTCACTTGCTGCCAAGTGAGGGGACAGCACATTCCTCAGCAGCAAGGCAGAGCATATCACCATTCTGGGAATCTCCTTCCCATGTAGCCATGGGGAGCTCTCTGCCATGAGAATGGGGGACATGAAAGCGGCCAGAGTGTGTGGTAGGGAACGGACACTAAAGGGAGTCTCCCTGTGTGCGTGGCAAGATGTGCCAGGGTTATGCACAATTAGATTAACATGAAAGGGAGACCCTTGCCCTCCCCAGCCCCAAAAAAGAAAGAAAAAGAAAACACAAAAACCCTAACCAACGGACTACATGGATGGGGCTTTGAAATGCATATTGGTCTACAAAAATTTTGATTCCCGATTTTTTTTTTTTTGTTAGGGTTTTTAGACCCACAACTGACCTATCATCTCAGGGGACTCAAAAATATAATCATGCCATAGCAACTGAATTTTCGTGTTGGTATGAGCACAGTAAGCTTATGCTCAGAAACGAAGGAGAATTCCCTTCCTTTATCTTTCCTTAAAGGCGGACTTGAGAGGAAGATCTTTTTGTGTGTGCAGACACAAACTGTACTCTTCTTGCTGAGTGATTGATTGTGCTTAAAGAAAAGTATTTGGAAATGGTGAAGAGAATGTACTAGATTTCTAAGGAGACAGGCTCACACATATGCGCACACAAAGACACACACAGACAGACGTACAGGCAGAGTTGTGTCCCGAGTCCTCACGTCTGTTTTTAGGGTGGGAATTGCGGAGTTCTGAATGAGTTTAAGGCACAAAGGGAACTTCATGGCTAGGGAGCCGAGTCAGGTGGTAAAGGCATTAAACTCCGCAATGAGATTGCCATACACAGATGACTGCAAGAAATGCTAAGGAGTCTCTTCCAAGGCGAAGCCAGCGCTGTTTTCACGGCTCCTTGCATTAGCTCTAGCCCCTCCCAAGGCTGAGCCTCAAGTTTGGGTCCCAGCTACGGGTTCAAAGCCATGATGTGTTCTCAGCAGCGACAATGGCAGCTGTTCTTGAGGGGGGCTGGGCAAGGGGGTGCAGAGCTGAAACCATCTGGCAGTGCAATTGGCAGGAGCTGTGTGAAGGGAAATTATTGCGGCATAGCAAATTGGAAATTGGAAAAAGGAATGGGGGAGACGAAAGGCGGAGGGGAAAGTCCTGAGGTGAAAAGAGATGGATGCCCGTATGGTTATGTAGACAATAGTAAAATCAGAGTACAAGCACAGCTCATCAAAAGCGAACTACTGAAGGTCAAATGAAGAGAAAACATGGCCGGCTCCACCGTAATCCACCCATGAGAAGAGAAAAGAAGAAGAACTGTCTTAGGCTTATTCTGGGCCCTGTCAGTCCTTCATTACCAATGGAAAATGCATATTCACATTTGAAAAACAATTTTAAACTTTTCCTGTATTTCAGTACCTAAAGATAACATTTTGGTTCATGTCTCTCTTCTTCCTTCTTCTCCTTCCTCTCTTCTTCCTTCTCCCAGATCTATAGTAGATGAAGTTGACTGGTTGTTCATTAAAGGAAAAAAGAAAACTGTGTCAAAATAGGCATGCCCTGAGCCAGGCAGGATGGTGCATACCTTTAATCCCAGCCCCCAGAAGGCAGAGTCAGGAAGATTTCTGTGAGATCAATGCCAGCCTGTTCTGAGTAGCTGGTACAGACAAGCAAGCACCTAACCAGGATCCTGGTACGTCTTGGACTCCTGGGAACTGTGGAGTGGCTTGCTTGTCTCTGGACTCCAGGCATCAGCGTTGCTTATTTCAGCAACCACATGATGGTTCACTGGGCACACTGGGCTCTCTTGACCATAATCTCTTTGCATCCATGATCTTGTTTTATGCAATTTGAGACCCTGTGGAGAGTCCCCACCACCAAAAAGGCTCTTGCCACATGCGATGCCTTGATCTCGGAGCTCCAGAACCTTTATTCATTATATATTACTCAGTCAGCAGCACTCAGCTGCAGTGATAGGAAACAGACTGAGACAAACTTGCCATGTCACAGACTCTTCATTTAAGCATTAAATTCTGTTTTTCAAGCTGGGCATTGTGGCACATGCCTTTAATCCCAGCACTCAGGAGGCAGAGGCAGGCAGATCTCTGTCAGTTCAAGGCCAGCCTGGTTTACAGAGCAAGTTCCAGGCCACCTGGGGCTACAGGGAGACCCTGCCTCAAAAAGACAAAAATAAATAAATAAATAAATAAATAAATAAATAAATAAATAAATAAATAAATATACAGATGGCCAGAGGGTAGCCCAAACACAATGGGTCTCATTTAACAACCAGGCTCTACAGGAGTATATCCCAACATTAGTTTCTGTGAATGATGGCCCTATGATTCTAGAACACAGGCAGATTTACCAGAGATGACATGAAAAATTAAGAGGAAATGGATAGGATCAACTGAATGTCTCTAGGAATTTTGATAAGATTAATAGATGTTCAGTGGACTTGGAGTTTGTAGATATGTTTGAAATGAATGGGTTCAGTAGAGTGTTGAAGAAAGTTATGGAGTAAAGAAAGTCTAAAGGTGAGGAAGGGAAGGCAATGAGATCAGATGACTTTGAATTTGGCTCTAAAGGGAATCAGAGAACTAGGACAGGAGCTGGAGAGAGATGTGTGACCCAGAGGGAATTTTAGAGATAGGAAATAATGCATGTGTGTATGCTGATGAGAATGAGCCAGAATAGATGAGGAAATAAAGCATGCTAAAAAGAAACAGTGTACTATGGGTGTGAAAAATGGCAGAGGACTTACACAGTGAGGAGCTGACATGAAAATTTATTACTAATAGGAAGAGGAACACGTGATATTTGTTTTTCTGAGCCTGGTTTCTTTTGCTTAACACGGTGATCTCTATTTTTATGCAAATGACATAATTTCATTCTTTTTAGGGTTGGACAAAAGTCTATTATGCATATATAATAATCACATTTTATCCATTCATCTGTTGATAGATATCTTGGCTGGTTCCATATCTTAGTAAACACAGATGAGTAAGTAGTGCAGTAGATACTGGTTAGCATGGAGATTTACAACTGGTCAAAATACAGAGAACAAAATGTCTGTGGAGTGGTCAGCCATAAATGGGACATTTATATCAAATCTTCTCCCTGCAAGGTTCAGGGAACACTGTGAAAGAGGAAGTGGAAACCTGTAAGAGCCAGAAGTCAAGGAGGGCAGAAGCAAAACAATGTCTTCTGGACATGAGGGGGTCGTTGCACTCACTCACGGACTCACACAAGACCCACACAAGATCAAGCCAGTCAACATTTCAGAGTGGATGAGGGAGGAGCTGTTGACAGTTGCTGGCTGCTAGGGGAAGGAGAGTCTGTTTTCTTTGGGGGTGTGGTCCCTGATAGGCCAACCATGCTCCAGAAGATGATCCTATACCTATCCCAAGCATAGACTGGCAGCACTAATTGAACTCAATGGGTTATAAAAAAAATAAAAGAGAACATAAAAAGGATCAGGGAGGAGTTAAAGTGAATGTAATTGAAATACATTTTATGCATGTATAAAATTCTCAAAGAACAAATAAAAATTCTTACATTAAATAGAAGAAATGGCTATGTAGATACTCAAGAACGAAAACCTTCCATGCTTGTGGCTCTCAGTCTTTCCTACTCTGTATCCAACATTCAGCAAAACCTTCAAATTACGTCAAAATCTGACCATTTTTTTTCACTTTCTCCAGAACAATGGACTGTCATCCAAGTGACTGTCACCCCGCCTGGGTATGAGCAACAGCCTCCTGACCAGAATCCATGCCCTGCCGCCTGCACCCTTCTGTCTATGGCTTACTCCTCTTACAGCAGCCCAAGTGAGTCTCTAGCATATACACTAGGTGTCATGGGTTCCCTGCTCTAGACTTTAACAGAGCTCCTTATCGTATTTAGATATGATAAATTCAGGGCCGGGGAGATGGTTCTGTGTGTAAAGGTGCTTGTCCCAAGCATGAACTCCAGATTTAAGTTCTGTTTTTAGAATCCACCCACATGGAATGAGAAAAATGATTTTTGCAAATTGTCCTCTGACTTGGTGTGCATCTGTACACACACACACACACACACACACACACACACACACACACTGTAAACAAATTAAAAGAGAATTTGAATCTACATAGCTAATAAGATTATATGGCAATGCCTCTTAGTAGTTTACTGACCTAGTCTCATCACTTCTTACTGTTCCCCGGCCTCTTCACTTTGCCTCCAACAAGCCAGGGACGGGTCCGTGACCTTTTGCACTGGCTGCTCCCCATCCTCAGTGCTCCTACTTTGGTAGTCAACATGGCTCCCCCTCAAACCTCAACTCTAGTCATCCTTTCTCAGAAGCTTCCAGTAAAGGCCTTCTAAAGTAACACCATCAACACTTGGTACCCCATGACTGGGCTTTTGATAACCCTGCTTGTTCTCCAATATTTAATTATACATAACATTATTAACATCATAATACCCTTATAGTGTTTATCTGTTGATTTCTTATCTTCCAGTGTTTGAAATAAGGTAGAAAGTGTGAGAAATGAATTAGTTCATGGCTGTCTAGTTTTGCTGACTCACTTGGTTTTACAAATGTGTGTCCCACATGAATAATTTCTGTTCTCAGAGAAGTAAAATGGACATTTAATTTTACTTTCTATATAGTGATTTCCAGTGGAGAAACCATGTAAGGAAGTAAAATCTTCCTGAAGAATTTTTCCAGAGAAAATAAGTATTTTCATCATTAGAAACCCTAATTAATCAGACATCCTTAGAGTTTCTTCATGAAGTGCACATAATCACCACATTAACATAACAAATAAACCCTTTGGAACTCCCTACCCAATGATAGAAGTCTACATTTTGAGGTTTAACCTTTTTTTCTTTTTCTTGCACTAAAGAGGAAGGGGCCCAGGCTAGGATTTTTCGTGCATGCTGGCCAAGTGCTCTAATACTGAGCTACATTCTAGGTGTGATTGACTGATTGATTGATCGATCAATTGATTCATTCATTTTTCTTTTTTCTTGTGTGCTGAGGATTGAACCCAGGGTCTTGCATATGCTAGACAAGTTCTCTGACACTGAGCCATACTTTTACTCTCCCCCAAAAGTCTATTTGTGGAGCAGTCTACATTGAAAAAAGGAATGAATCTTATTTTGCTATTGTCTGCTTTGATCTTCATTAATTTTTCAGTGTTTTGTGTTCCCTTCCCCCAATTTTTGACCAATCAGTATTTTATTTTATTTTATTATTTTTTAATCAGTATTTTATTTTTACTTTTGTTTCATGTAACAAAGAAATTATGATCTAAAAATTGAACTACTACTGGATAATCATACACACATTTGTAAAACCAAGTGAGTCAGCAAAACTAGACAGCCATGAACTAATTCATTTCTCACACTTTCTACCTTATCTTCAAACACTGGAAGATAAGAAATCAACAGATAAACACTATAAGGGTATTATGATGTTAATAATGTTATGTATAATTAAATATTGGAGAACAAGCAGGGTTATCAAAAGACCAGTCATAGGGTACCAAGTGTTGATGGTGTTACTTTAGAAGGCCTTTACTGGAATTCATTCAAAATCTTTATTGGGCATCTCTTAGATGTATGTGATATGCTATATTGGAGATACATTAATAATCAAGACTGAGGGGTTGGGGAGATAGCTCAGCAGTTAAAAGCATTATCTGTTCTTACAGAGGACCAGATTTGGTTCCCAGTACCCACTTGGAGATTTTTTTATTTTTTTTTTTTTTGGTATTTTTGAGATAGGGTCTCCCTTTTAGTACCAGCTGTCCTGGAGCTCACTCTGTAGATCAGAATGGCCTTGAACTCACAGAAATCCACTTACCTCTGCCTCCCGAGTGGGCGCGTGCCACCACGCCAGGCTCCACTTGGAGATTAACAACCATCCATAACCCTAGTTCCAGGGAATCTGATGCCCTCTTCTGGCTTCTGTGGGCATTGCATAACATGGGTGAACTTACTATGCATGCAGGCAAAACACTCATACACATAAAATAAAAATAAATTAAAAAAATTTTTTTAAATTAAGACTGATGTGGTATTATCTTACTTATAAACACATTGAAGATAAAACTTCCTTTTCAGTTGACCAGCACATGTAGAACATAAAATAGATGAATGTCAGAATTGCAAATAGTCATTTAACATTTTTAAATTTTGACTCCATGTTTAGGATTCTAACTCATTCAACTCATTGGCTGTAGGATCAGAAGGCTGGCTCCCCAACAAAAGATTCCTAATGATGCCTTTCTCTCCAGATCCCCCCCCCCCAACTCTGGGCATCTGCCCTTCCTCCTGTCACATCAAAAGGCAAATTTTTTTGTTGTCTGATAGGAAACCCAAAGACCCTTGTAATGGATGGAAAGATGAAAACTCTTTTTTTTTGTCTTTTGGAACCAGGTCCACCCCAAATAAATAGTGAGTACTTTATACTAACTAGAATTTTCCTTCAGGGCCAAGACTAGGAAATTGCAAGCTCTGCCCCATAGGCAATCTAGTAGATACCTGGGCACTGGAACAAACTCTTGCAGACTCATCCACTTTAGTAGCTGGCTGTGCAGGAGGGGCCATACCACAATGAGACTCTTGCTCTCTGAGATTAGTATATTAGTAATGAGTTCTTTGGGTGCTGTGGTGCACACCTTTATTCCCAGCACTTGGGAGGCAGAGGCAGGCAGATCTTTGAGATGGAGGCCAGCCTGGTCTGCATGACAAGTTCCAGGTACTGACCAACAGGACTAATAAGGAAGAACTAATAATCTCAAACTTTCAGATTCACAGACAGGATCTGGAATGTTCAATTGTTTATGTACTTTAGAAGTATAAGCCTACATACACCAATCTATAATTCTGAGAGTACATTATATCACAGTCCTTCTATTTACTCCTGACAGCAAGATTCTGTCAGAGGCTTGGTTATTCTATTTGATCTTAGTTTCATACCTCTTACCTCTTGACTATAAAAACAGTATCTGGCCCTAAGCTGTGTCCTTTTGGACATCGGCTAGTGCTGATCCTGCTCCCTGAGTGCCAGCATGGTTCGAAGCATTCCTTGTCTCCCATCATTTACCCTCCACACCATCTGCAGAGCAGTTCTATTACTGTTTCCCTTACAGAACCAGGAAAAGCTACTGTCCCCAGTGCTAACAATAAGGAGGCTACATTCGCTCCAGTAGACCAGGTTCCAAGCCCACCTGTCTAACCTTGCTTCTACTGCTTTGCTATCCAGATTGGCTTCACCACTGTTGCCCATGACACACAGTACAATAGTGGCAGGTATGTAATAAAAATAGAATTGCCTATGCCTTGATCTTAGAGCTCTTTAGTAGGTATTCTTCTACTGTTATGTGGTAATGGAGATTAAACCCAAGGCCTCAGACATGCTAGGCGAGATAAAGTTATCTTTGAGGTAGATGCCCAGCCCCTGTTTGTTCTTAATGATTATCACTGAAAAGGCTGGGCACTGCGTGTGTGTTAACATTTTATCAGATAGAGGAACTTGGAGAAACACAGGGAACTGATTTGTCACTTTGAAATTCTATGATCCAAGCATCCCATCCATCTAAGCATGGCAGATGTGAAAGCTTTAATCAGAACTGTGAGGTGGTTCAGTGGGTAAAAGTACTTGTCACCAAGCCTGACCTAAGCTCAATCCCTGGGACCCACCAACTCGTGCAAGCTGTCCTCTGCTTCCAAATGTGTGCTGTGGTCCCCCCCCCACATATACATAGACACAGGCTAAATAAATAAATAAATAAAATGTTTAATCAAAGAGAGAGAGTCTTGCTCTAATAAAATCCCAAATGAAATCATCCTAGACTATTACCCTAGGAAGCATCAATTTGTAGAATGTGACAAAGTCACCTTTACTTATTAGAAAGACTCAAAATTCATATGTGGTTTCTATCCTTTTTTAAAAAAATATGATTAAATTTTGATTATGTTATTAATGACAAAATAAACACTCTGGGATTAAATAGTGATCCTTCAAACAGGTTGTACATTTACATATTAGAAACATTTTATCAGTTAGGATTCTTGTGTCTCGATTAAGCTTCACTAAATCAGAGTGTCCAGGTTGTAAGTTGTAGAATCTATATCTTAAGAAGCTGTTTCCCTTGTCCTGCTAACACAGTAATTTAGACACCCCATAGTCTTGTACTCAGCATCTCTGATGTAAGTCACTTAAGCCATCAGTAGATCTAGAAAGCACATTAGGTAAAGGTCTGTCCTCATACAAATAGTGAAGGGAAATTTTATAGTCCTTTGCTTGAGGTAATAAAACAGGAGAGCTGTAGACAGAGAAAAAGAGGCCTCGGCCTCTGAGCCCGTCCACTGCTCTACCTGATGAGCACTCCACAAGGCTTGGATGGCTTTATTTATTTATTTATTTATTTATTTACTTACTTATTGGTATTTTTGAGACAGGGTTCCCCTGGAGCCCCAGATGACCTGGAACTTGCTATGTAGACCAGGCTGGCCTTGAACTGACAAAGATCCACCTGCCTCTGCCTCCCAAGTGCTGGGATTAAAGGTGTGCGCCACTATGCCCGGGATGGCTTAATTTAATACAAAGCAAATCATACCTTGTACTGTCTCAGGGTTTTCAAGAATCGCTCATGCTTTGCCTCTAGGATTCACATAGTGAATAAACAAAAGTTTCAGAAATAAATTAATGCTTTCTAATGTGACAGACTGTGTACACATGTGGAAAAGAAGTTACCTGTTGAGACTTTTCCCAAGGATATCTCCTGAGAGGAGGAATGGCTACAAAAACATCAAGGCATCTTTCGATGGTCAAATGTGAAAAGCTGACACATTTATTTATTTATTTATTTATTTATTTATTTATTTATTTATTTTATTATTATTATTTTTTTGGTCTTTTCGAGACAGGGTCTCCCTGTACCCCCAGCTGTTCTGGAACTCACACTGTAGGCCAGGCTGGCCTTGAACTCACAAAGATCTGCCTGCCTCTGCCTCCCAAGTGCTAGGATTAAAGGCGTGCGCCACCATGCCCGGCTCAATTTATTTTTTTAATTAAAGGAGAAGTGCTCCAAATCTGTTAGACTCTGCTGTGGTGACAAGTTAATGACAATAAAGGCCTACTTAACAGGATTGTTTTCACACATGTGTGTGTGTTTGTGTATGTGTGTGTGTCTGTTGTAGGTCCATGTATGTGTGGGCGCACACAGTGCTGAAGATCAAACCCAGGGGATCATGTATGCAAGGCAAACACTCTACCACTGAGTTTTCTCTCCAGACCCCAACAGGTATTTGAAAAATATTTTTCAAAGAATGAGGACTGGAAATGTTTTCATAACTGTGATTTGGGGGTGGTTAATTAACTTACTTTCCTCCCTTTTTCTTCTTGCTCATATGTATGTATGTCTGGTATGTATATGCCGCTTGCATGTCCTCGGGTGGATGTGTGTGCAGCTGTGTATGGAGGCGCAAGGCAGACGTCAGGAATCATCCTCCATCTCTTTTTCACCTTATTCTTTGAGGCAGAGTTGCTCCGTCAAAGCCCGAGTTCAGTGATGTGGCTACTCTCACCAGCCAGCACGTTGTGGGGACCTTGTCTCTGCCTCTGGGGTGGAATTATAGGCCCAGGTCAGAATTTATGTGCTACATGGGAATCTTGTTTACACGGTAAGCATATTAACACTGAGCCATCTCCGTAGCCTTAAAAATTAACTTGATGTGTATAAACAAATGAGAAAACATTTCGTGAAAATGCAAAAACATTAACCTGTTGCAAAAAAACCTTCCAAATGATGCATTTTAATCCTTTGTTAAAACAATAGAAATACTAACCCTTGACCAACTTGCAGAAACACACAGCGGAACCAGGGAAGGTGAAAATCTGCTAGCTGTGATTTAACAAGTGATTTATCATGGCTGTTAGATGGGTTTAAATATGAATAGATTAACTATGTCCATAGTTGACTATTTACATAATTTTCTCAATAATGACAGCAATTAAAGTAAATACATCCTGAAATAAGCTATATCTTTAAAGTACACTGTTAAATCAAGGTTTTTCTACAAACACATTAAATCACAATGCTGAGATGAATAAAAAGCTCTCATGTAACAGTGCAAACTTAAAAATACTTTAGACGTCAATTTAATATTTGTCTTATTAGCTTTAAATTTGTATATTTTTATTTTTAAAATTGATTTGTATTTTATGTGTATGAGTGTATTGCTTGCATGCATGTAAGTTCACCTGTGTTGTACAGTGCTTGTGGAGGTCAGAAGAGGACACTGGATTCCCTGGAACTGGAGTCACAGATGGTTGTTAACTGCCATGTGGGTACTGGGTATTCGAACTCCGGTCTTCTACAAGAACTGCCAGTGCTCTTAACTGCTGAGCCATCTGTCCAGCCCAAATTTCTATTTTATAGAAATCTATATAATACAATGCACAATATAGAAATGTATATAACACAATGAGTGTAATTAAATTAAAAAACTATAAGTCAATGTTTGGGAGACAGAGGCAAAAAGATCACAAGTTCAAGGCCAGTGTGTGTTACATGGGAAAATTCTATCTCAAACTATGTATGCTATAAATCCATTACATATACGAATTTATGGCATAGTACTTGTTCAAAAGTTTATACTGGTGGAAGCCAGGCACAGTGGTGCATTCCCATAATCACAGCATTTGTAGGCAAAATAGTAAGATCTCACCTCAAAAAACAAAACAATCCCCAACACATAGACATAGAGAGAGACAAAGAGGAGAGTTTTTACCAATAGATAAGAAAAAAGAAAGAACAAAACTGATTCATAATGGATCTATCAGTAGGAAAACAGAAATCTTTTTGGTGCATACAAAGACATCCAAAAACAAAAAACAAAAAACAAAAAACAAAAAACAAAAAACAGGGCCGGGCGTGGTGGCGTATGCCTTTAATCCTAGCACTCAGGAGGCAGTGGCAGGCGGATCTTTGTGAGTTCAAGGCCAGCCTGGTCTACAGAGGGAGTTCCAGGCCAGCTGGAGCTACAGGGAGACCCTGTCTCTAAAAGACCAAAAAAAAAAAAAAAAAAGTAGTCATCCATGAATCTATGAATTCATTGAACCTAAAATGATTTGCTTTCTCTCCTATGAGCAAGGCCGGCTTGCTTTATGAGGTACACAGGTTCCAGAACATGCTGAGCAGTACGCAGGCACAGGGAACCCAGGGAGATGCAATCTTAGACCCAGGCTGACTGCACTTAGTGAAGTTGCCTTAGAGTGTCTCTCCAGCTCGTGGAGCCACTTGCCTCACATCCTCTGCAAATGGGCAGAAGAAGCCCACTCTGCAGCACTGCCACCAGGATTACACATGTAGACTCCACGGAACTGATCATACAAAATTACCAGTATTTGATGTTTGTTGACAATACAAAGGTGACATTTTCATATGGTTCAATCTAACATAAAAATGCCAGATATATGGAGAGGGCATTATTGTTTAAGCTCCTTATTTAGCCACATACAATTTGAGATGACATTATTCTGTTTGGGACTAGATCAAGTGAAAGGACCCAGGGGTGACCTACTTCCTGAAGGGTGCCTCGTTCTTTGTTGCTCCAGCACTGGACCCGGCTGGTTTTCTGCTAGCGCTTGGAGCCGCCTTGCCCACATGCCTGAGTTGTATCAGTTCTCCAGGACTTGGCTCCCCTCTGCCCTCATTATGAGAACATGAAATTCACACTGCAGGGTTAGCCCTCATCAAAGGGATAACTCACATGCCTGATTCTGTGGCAACCAGAGTTTCAATGGTAGAATTTTAAGGACAAGCACACCATTTTAATTTATCTTCTATTGAAACTTGAGAGTACTGTATTAAAAGGACTTTTTTGGCAGAGTTTTAGAGCAGGGTTTAAATCCACAGTGACTTTCATCATACTCTGTCTATAAGGACTGAAAATACATAGGACTTCAGGCTAATACTTCTCTTTCGCAGTCCCATTCTTTTCCTATCTATTTTTCTCTTATTAAATAACTCTTAATTCTGAACTTTTTCTGATTTCTTTTCAAAACAAGAATTATAATATTCAGTAGGATAAATTAAAGTTTATAATTTTAAGAATTATGTTTTAAATTTCTTCTTATTAAGGGGGGCAAGCACATGCCACAGTGCATGCATGGAGGTCAGAGAGCAAATGAATAAAGAAACAAGCAAACAAACAAACAAATAAAGAAGAGCTGCCTCAGGTCAACAACAGCCTGTCTGTGTAGGTGAGGAGGTATCATAGGAAACCTGTCTCGGGAGTCCTCTCACTTTCATCAGCTGGCTCCGTGGCAGGGTGAGCACTTGCTTTCTCCGAGTTTCCCCAGACATCCCAAGAATGGATTTGAAAGAGAGGGTCTCTGAACCCCCTTCTTGACAGAGAAATGATCTGTGTACAACTCCAATTCTGTATGCACACATGAGGATGTGTGAGGACAAGTCAACATAGACAAGACCCCTGCTGTCATAGAGTAATTGTCAGTAGGAGAGAGAGCAATAAAAGAAGTTCCTAGACAAATGTAAACACGTGTGGAATATAATAATAGAGCATGCGGCAGAGGAGTTAACAACCAGTAACACAGGCTGGAGAAGGCTTCCATGAAGAACAGAAACAAACTGACATACAGGCATATGTAGAAATTAATCAGAGAGAGCATGTTCAGGAATGGAAAGTAGACATGGCATGGAAGAATCATGGTAAAATTGTGGATTCAAAGGAAGTACGTGAGCAGCCATGAAGGAGAGGGGGAGGGAAGGGAGGGGCAAGGAGTACACCTAGCAGGGCTGTGGGCCTTGTTGTACGGTTGTGTACTCGGAAGTATATTGTGAAGGCCTGGCTAGGCTTAATCTAACTGGTACCCTGCTATGGGTTTTGAATTCTCTATTACTAACAAGAAAACTGGCAACTGGAATAAATGGGCTGGGTTAGTGGGTTTCAAATATTTTATTTACTATTTCTACTCTATGAGTGCATCTGTGTCGTGCAAGCCTGTGGAGATCAGAAGAGGGAATCAGATTTCCCTGGAATGGAGTTACAGATGGTTGTTAGTTGCCATATGCATGCTGGGAACCGAATCCTGGACTGCTGCACAAGCACCCAGTGCTCTTAACAGCTGAGGCATTTCTCTAGCCCTGCCCCCCGACCTTTTTTTTGTCGTTTTGAGACAGGGTCTCCCTGTAGCCCCAGCTGGCCTGGAGCTCCCCATGTACACCAGGTTGGCCTCAATCTCACAGGGCTCTGGGTGCCTCTGACTTCTGAGTGCTGGGATTAAAGGTGAGTGCCCCCACAGTGCTCAGCTAGTTGTATTAGTTTTATTTTATTTTTTTATTATTCATTATTTTTTTTGTGGGGGTCTTTTTCGAGATAGAGTCTCCCGGTAGCCCCAGCTGTCCTGGAACTCACTCTGTAGTCCAGGCTGGCCTTGAACTCACAAAGATCCGCCTGCCTCTGCCTCCCAAGTGCTAGGATTAAAGGCATGCACCACCACGAAGAGGGCATTGGATTCCCCTGGGACTGGAGTTAAAGACAGTTCTTAGCCGCCATGTGGGTTCTGGGAATCGAACCCCGGTCCTCTGCAAGAGCACTTGGTGCTCTTAACTGCCAAGCCATCTCTCCAGCCCCATTAGTTTTAAAAAGCATCTTTTAAACAAGAGTTTATCTGAGGATGGGACTTTCCTTGTTCTCATAGACAGTATTTAACCCTTTAAAGTAGTGCTTATGCCACATACCTGTCTTTCTTGAACCTATCATTTTGTTTTCTAATCAACTTATTCTTTGGCTTTCTTCACCCGTCTCTTTTCTAAATTTACTAAACAGTATCATCCATGGAGATTTTTCAACCAAAATAGTACAAGGATAGTTTCTTTTCTAACCACTTTTATGTAGCACAAACCTTTCAAAACGTATTTTTGTGGCATATCAGGTACAGACTACCCATAATATGACTACAAAATAAGATGGCGGAGGGAAGGAATTGTTCTGAACCAGAGTTAACTTTTATTGACAAACCATGAGCATTAGCCTGCATCTCCTGCAGGGGGCGGAAAGACAAAGGCAGGAGTGACTGAGGGCAAGTGTCTCCCTCTGAGACACAGGTGGGGAGAACCTAGCCCCCTACCACCAAATGAACCCCAGCCCTTTGCAGAAAACTTCAAAATCTATTCTGTTCCCAAATGTCATAGACAAGCAAATCCTAGCCTGCCTTTCCTCTCTCTTTTAAAGCTTTATTTTCATATTTCCTTTTGATTGTATAGAAATGGTAACTTTTTAGAAAAGTAAAAGTTACTGGAAACCACCCCTAAAGAGGTTTCCACACAGCAACATGGACCCTTCCCCCCAATTCAGAAGCAAGGGCAGCTTTTCCTGGTCAGTGCTCCACGCCTGCAGCCTAGAGCGCAGCGCATAGAAGCCACTGCCAAATGCTTGCACTGGTTTTTGAAAACTCCATCAAAGGTTTGGTTGAATGATATCCATAAGGGCCTTACTGTTCTCTTTCAAAAACTGCAGTGCCCTTCTCCCTCACTTGAAAACAGTTTCTCCTGCTTTTCATCTTCCCCTCTCAGAGTGTAAACATTGTTTTTCATGAAAAGAGCTGAAGGCCCGCTTACTTTCTCTTGAAATTTCATTTTTAAATAAGAGAGGGAGAAAATCCTTTTTCTGACTAATACTAATAATACAGGTCAAAGTGTCAGGCGATATACAATTAAATGGAAAACAAAACAGGTCCCCCTTCTCTTTCCCACAGTACAATGGGGTTGGAATATAGATTACCGATGAAGATGAAATAATGCTTCAAAGCCTACAGGGCAGGGCAGCGGCATGTTTACAAAGTGTTTTGCATGGCAAGAGGAGACATTAAGGATCACCGTAACCGGTGGACTTGGGGTGCTGGTGAATAGATTGAAGCTAGCATGAGGTAGGATTTTTTAGGTCCTTGTAGCCTGTGACCCGGTGATATGCTTTGTTTTACATGGGCAGCTGTAGTTATCAACAGATGTTTCAGCAATAAATAATTGGTATCATCTCAGAAAAGGCACATCTACCGGGGGAGAGCATATAATACTAAAACCCCCGCCTGGCTATTATAGTCACATTAATCTCCCATCTTTCCAGGATTCTCAGGGAACATCCTGCAGGTGTTTTTCTGAGAGTGGAGGAACATACTCTCTCAAGTCAGCCAGCTTTGTGTGCACTGTAAAGGAAGCTGGCCCCTACCATAAATTTCTGTCTGTGACCACACACCAAAGAAAAAAGGATTGGAGAATGGTAGGGAAGGGAAGGGAAGGGGAGAGGAGGGGAGGGGAGGGGAGGGGAGGGGNNNGGAAGGGAAGGGAAGGGAAGGGAAGGGAAGGGAAGGGAAGGGTGCGGAGGGAGGGCAGGGGAGGGAAGGGAAGGGAAGGGAAGGGAAGAAGAGTGCGGAGGGAGGGCAGGGGAGGGGCAGAGGGCTCAGAGAGCAGAGTGCAACCCACATAAAATATTCTTAAGTTCGGTTGTGGAGTATTGTCCTAAATAAACCTTAATTTCACTACCTCAGAAATGGTGAAAGAGTTGCATATGATTTACCAGCATTTTCTGTTTAATTTTATTCTATTAACTGTGTTTAATTTTATTCTATTAACTCTAAGCATATTGCTAATTTTAAAGATGAAGGAGAGGTTTTTATGATAATTTATTTTAAGGTTAGATATAAACTGTTACAAGAAATACTAAGGACTGAAAAGACAGATAGGGGACTTTACTGTTTATGTAAGAGCAGTCTTATATTTCATTGATTATGAAAACATGACCATTTAATTTCAAGAAATACCAATTACTGATTTGAAACTGATATATGTTTGCCAAAAAACAAGTTACAGAATTTATGTGAGCTTCTTTTAACAAGCTAAGATTGTAAAAGCAGTGAGAGTTCACGGAAAGCCTAGCCCATGGGGTGCTATAGTTCTCTATTTACAAACAGAGTGCTTTAGCAATTGTACACTTGGGGTCAGGCACAATAGGAAAGCATCCTAAAAGTCTGAGGAGGTGTGGTTACTTAATTTATAGCTTGCTGGGTAAGCTAAAGAGTTCAGAAAGCTTCCAGATTAAATACATTAGGGACTAAAGGAGGCCTGATGGATGGATTCTTAGAGCTGCCACCCAGTGACCCTGTGAGAGGCACAAACGCCTTCAACTCTTCCTGCTTCTGTTTCTGCAGCTGTGAAATCCATACGGCTTATGGGGGTGTAGCAAGAGAGATTATGTATGTGCTCTCAGATCAGCTCAGACAGCTGTGAACAACTTTTGTCCTAATTCACATTGCAAATCCAAAGCAAAACTTGGACTTTTAAAGCCAGCAGTGTCCACATTCACCTGGTGCTGGTCCATATTCAGCAGGTTTGAGTGCTGGGAGAGGGACCAGGTGATTGCAAGATGGAACCCAGTTATGTTTTGCATCCTGGTCAGCCTATGTTCAGAAGTCTGCAGAAATGTTTTAAGGCATTAGGTTAAAACAGGAGACACTTCTTGTGCCAGTCTTCTATTCTCATCTACTTGGGAAACTCACAGACTTCTTGTCTGCCACATGACCTGGTCACAGAAGGGATCTCTGAGCAAGTGAGGAACAGTGGATTCCAGAATGCCTCAATCTATACATCAGCTCTCATAACTGAGGGAGAAAGTCCTCTTTTCCGGTTTCTCTGCAGTCTCCACTCGGGATTTTTCTTTCCTCCTCATTTGGCAATCTTCAGCATTTGCATCTCTCTTCGCGCTCTCTGTCCTGGCTCCTCTACCTTCACTTGTATACAGAGCAGTGCTTTGCAAACTTCAGCCTGTATCAGAATCTTCGGGAGGGCTGGTCCAATGCTGGGTGCTGGGCTGACTCCTGGGAGTTTTTTAATTGGGGCTCAAGAATTCAAATTTCTGCTGTTGGGCATGGTGGTATACACCTTTAATCCTAGCACTCGGGAGGCAGAGGCAGGCGAATCTGTGAGTTTGAGGCCAGCCTGGTCTACAGAGTGAGTTCCAGGATAGCTGGGGCTACAGGGAGACCCTGTTTTGAAAAAGACCAAAAAAAAAAAAAAAAGAATTCAAATTTCCAACTCCCTACAAGATGCTAACAGTGTCCTGTATGAGTGTTGGGGTGGTATGTGTCTCACCGTAAAACCACTGCTGTAGAGATGCACAGTCCAGTGAAGGGGTAATCCTTGACACATGAGGCCATTTCCAGTACTTGCTTGAAAATGTTCTTGGGTGTCCTACATTAAGGACCTTCACTCCAAGTAATAAACATTGTGTCTATTGTCATTCTATGCTCTGAAAAGTCATCAGACTACAAATCCAGTTCTTCAGTCACACTGGCCATTTCAGGTGCTCAAGGGCTCCACATGGCTAGAGGCTGCCATATTAGACAGCACGTACTGAACACTTCTGTGGCTTTCAATAAGCACTGTGAATGGCTCACAGCCTCAGGCTGTACTTGCATACAGTCAGAATTTCTACCTGCTCTCAATGCTTCTCACTTCAGAGTTCCTGATGGAGAATTGAATTAAGACAGAAGAGGAGGCTAAAAGTTGCAGCTCTACCCATCTGTTTCCCTGGGCAACTTTATCTTTCTGAATCTTAATTCCTCCATTTTCGAAATGAATGTGATAATTGTCATAGCTATTTTGATACAAAAGACCTGAGGCATATGTAAGCATATGTTATCTAAGTGACAGAAATTATAGTGATTATTTCATTCAACTCCACTGATAGCAGCCATACTTATCCAAAATCTTCTTGGCAGACCTGTAATCTTTGCTCTGGGAAAATGATAAGGGAGGATGGAGAGCTCAAGGCTAGCCTGAGCTACATACATCATGACAACCTATCTCAAAAAATAAAACCCTAGCCGGGCGTGGTGGTGCACGCCTTTAATCCTAGCACTTGAGAGGCAGAGGCAGGTGGATTGTTGTGAATTCAAGGGAAGCCTGGTCTACAGAGCGAATTCCAGGACAGCTGGGGCTACAGGGAGACCCTGTCTCGAAAAGACCAAAAATAAATAAATAAAAATAAAACCCAAACCAGACAAAATAAAATCTCTAGGTCAACACTGTTCTCTTTCCAAGTATTTGCCTATAATCTCTAGTCTGCTTAACTCACTTTACCATTTCTGAGAATTCCCTGAAGATGATGATGACTTTTTTTCCTTCAATAGACAAAGATGATATCTATGCATTCATTTGGGGATGATTCTAAAACACAGCACCATGTAAACAAAGTGAAAATTGCTATGTATACAATGTATACAAATAATATAATGTATGACAAACAAACATATAATATACATTATTTGTTTGTTGAAACCAGGTCTCTCTGTAGCCCCAGCTGGCTTGGAATTTGCTATGCAAACTAGGTTGGCTTCTATCTCACAGAAATCCACCTGCTTCTGCTTCTTACTGGGATTCAAGGCATGTGCTACCATGCCCAGTGACAAATATATTTTTATGTGAGAAAAAAATGCATATACGTTAATCAATACAGTAAATTTCCTTGCCAAGCATCTGAGAGGCTAAAAGTAAAAGCAACAGCGCCATGGGGCTAGAGACACGGCTCAGTGGTTAAAGGGCTTATTGCTCTTGCAGAAGACCTAGATTTGGTTCCCAGCTCCAACACAGCAACTCACAACCATCTGTAAGGAGATCTTATGTCCTCTTCTGGTCTCTTTGGGCACTAGATGTGCACATGGTACACTTACATACATGCAGGCAGACACTTGTGCACACACATTAAAAAAGTAATGCTAAAATAAGGAAAGTGTCACTCTGTGTAATGTCACCAGAGCTTAAGCCGAGTCTTGAGCTTTACTTGACTTCCTATGCTGTTCTCTTTGATCAGTTCTTTGAGAACTGCATATATGCATACACTGTATTTTGATCATATTCACTTCCCATTTCTCTCCCCAACCCCTCCTAGATCCCCCCAACTACCTACACCCCCTCCCAGCTTGGCATCCTCTTCTTTTAAAAGAAAAACCTCTACACTGTCCTTATGCTCCATCTTTTCTGGAGTGGACATGTCAGTTCAATTAGTTTTGAACATGTGAGTTGAAGAATAAGCATGTGACCTGAGTAATGATTATAGAGCAGTCTTAATCATGAGGAGATAAAAGAGGGGTCAGCCAAGGAAGGGAAATGACAAGGATCAGTAGCCTCCACATTCAGTTGTACTGGGAACTTATTTTTTATTATACTATTCAACTTTTAGAAAGTATCATTTCAGGACTGGAGAGATGGCTCAGTGGTTAAGAGCACTGGCTGCTCTTGCAGAGGACCCAGATTAGATTCCCAGCACCCACATGGTGGCTAACAACTATCGGTAACTCCAGTTCCAGTGGATCCAACGCCTTCTTCTGACTTCCAAGGGCATTGCATGAGATGAGTGCACTTGTAAACAAGCAAGCAATAGACTCATACACATAAAATTTTAAAAATTAGAAAAAGAAAGTATCATTTCAGAATAAAAATGTTATAAATCATAATAGAATCAAAACAACTCTGATCTAAGAATATTAAAATATTTCAGGATGACAGGATTTATTTTTATTTATTTTTTTGATGACAGGTTTTATATTGGACCCTCCAACCATCCTTCTTCACTTAGACTAGATTTGTCTTTCTAACACAAGAGCTCACAGGAAATGATGCTTTTTAAATAGCTATTTGCCCCACATTAGTCAATTTGGCGGAGCTGACCATAAGAGCAGGAGGTGTCTCATGCTTCAAAGAAATTTAATCTTTTAGATCACTTAGGGTGGAAATGCCTCGATGGGGATGTGAGAGGGACAGGAGGGATGGCTCTTCCTACCAGTAACTGCTGCAGCCCGGCACCAATCACATCCTGCAGGTTTACTTTGTCCTCTGGGCTCACGGCTTCTTTGTACTGCCACTTTTCAGGCACGAAGGGCCACTTCATTTCCTTTGCCTCCTGGATCAGGGTCCTTAACTCACTGGGGAGCGAAGCTGAAAAGGTCAGAGTTCAGGTAAGAAAATTGCAGTCAAAGAAAAGGCTGTTGAACTTCCATGTTATGATGAAGCACCTCGGAGCAAAAAAACTTCCCTATCTTGGCTGGCTGCTCTAAGCTGTTGAGTCTGACTCAAAGAATAATAGCAAGGAGCTATCTGTCAGAAGTGGCTGGAGTCTATTTTGCCTACAGGTAAATTAGGGTACTCAGGCATTAAGAAAGGTCTTTAACAGGAAGCACTTCAGTGGCATCTCGCATGAAGAATCAGAGAAAGATGTGAAGGAAATATTCTTTTCCCTGTAAAGTGAGAACAGGACAAGAATAGAATGACTTTTTGAGCTTGTGGCAGCTGGGGAGGGAATCAATTTGTTCAACCTTTTTTTCTTTTTAAGACCTCACTTCATCTGATCCTTTCACTATGGACTATGCTTAAATGTAGAAAAAAAAACAGTACAAAAACACAAGTGAGATTTGTAGCGACACCAGTGAACTGTGAAGTGGCACTCTTTCACATTAGTAGCTGTGTTAAGTCTTTCTATGGGCATCAGCCTTAATTATTGTGCTTGACAGTTTCCTGTCCAAACTTCAGAAACACAAAAAGGTCTGGAAGCTTCAAGGTTTTCTAGGTTTGACACCCAAACCACATTTGACTTGAGTAGGGCTGTTTATGGCAGTCTTGATTATTCTACTTGGTGAGATTATTCAAGAATTTCATAGCAAGAACTTCTTTGGAGCGTCTCACCTTTGCTGCTCAACAAATGCAATATAGAGTCTTGTGTTACAGTGGGCATTGCTAACGCTGGAACCAGTCTCAGTTTTTGAAGTACATGTGGCCACTAGGGTTCTCAACAGGAAGGAGTTGTGGACCTACACAGATGAGTGTCAGCTAGAAATCTCATGGCATTTGTTCTGTGGGTGTCTCACACTGAACACATCTTAAACTGAATTCATCAGCTATTTTCTAAATCCACTTTCCCCTCATGTTTTTCTGATGAATGGGATCACCACACACTGGATCACCCCTATTTAAAGTCCAGTCGTTCTAGAAATGTGCCCTCTCCCTCCCTGAATCTAACTCCAAAAACCCATCTCCTCATCCTCCTGCCTTCCTTTTCAATACTTTCATCTCACCTATTCTTCCTCCTCCTCCTCCTCCTCCTCTTCCTCCTCCTCCTCCTCCTCCTCTTCCTCTTCCTCCTCCTCCTCCTCCTCCTCCTCCTCCTCCTCCTCCTCCTCCTCCTCCTCTTCTTCTTCTTCTTCTTCTTCTTCTTCTTCTGACTTTTTGAGACAGGGTCTCCCTTTAGTCCTAGCTGGCCTGGAGCTCACTCTATAAACCAGACAAGCCTTGAACTCACAGAGATCCACCTGCCTCTGCCTCCTGAGTCCTGGAATTAAAGGCATGTGCCACCATGCCTAGGCCCCACCTTCTTTATTGTTGACATATCTGTTTAGAAAAATCTGTCTATTTTTACTTTACATATGAGTTTGCCTGCATGTATGTATGTGGATACCTGGCACTTGAGGAGGCCAGAAGAGGTTGTTGAAGTCCCTGCAACTGGAGTTTCAGACAGTTGTGAGCTGCCAGGTGGGTACTAGGAACAGAACCCCAGCCATCTTTTAATCACTAATCCATCTCTCCAGCCACCACCCCCTCAGTTTTTTTTTTCTAACAAAGTGGACTAGGAAAATACCCATAAAATTCTTTCATTTTTTTTTCTGGGTCATTTTGAGACAGGGTGTCCCTGTAGCCGCAGCTGGCCTGGAACTCACTATGTAGACCATACTGGCCTGGATCTCACAGAGATCTTCCTGCCTCTGCCTCCCAAGTATTGGGATTATAGGCATGCATCACCACACTTGGTCTCCATAATTCTTTAATTCCTTAGTTTTGCACATTCTATTCTGTTTGTAATTACCTTGATAATCATGCAGAATTTGCCATTTCCTGTCAGCCCACCATGATGTTACAGTAGAACTCAAGGGCACCTTCAGTGTGCTGTCAAGCTCATAGGTACCCACCCCTTTTCATCTCATTGTTCTGTACCCACATCTTCCCGTCTTCCTGAACTTCTTGTTCCTTTGTAAAACACATCACAATGGTAACACATTGTCATGGTTAAAATGCCGGGCTAGCATTATGTCTATATGAAGTATACTAAATAGAACAAACAAGATATGAGAAACGCACACTAAAGGAAGAGAAGGAAGAAAACCTCAGTCTTGGTTATGGATATCTTCTTGTGAATTTGCCACCAGCTGAGCAAAGGTGAGGGAGTTTTCATGCTTTCTATTGAGAAGATAGCATATGGACCACACCAATGAGCGAGCCATGTTGACCACTGGGGATGACTCGAGCGTGTCCCGTTGAAATGATCACTCCCATTCAGCAAGCTGCTGAGGGCAATGGCATTTTCGTGGAAACAGTTCTAGATAGGGGGAAACTCTTGGTTCTAAAATCCAGTCTGTAACTTAGAGTGAGAGAATTTTGTTTCTGAAAGATGTCCCCAATGTATGTGTAGACTAAACTCTTCAAAAGCATTTCTAAACATCATGAGTGAGATGACCATTCAGTACTGTTTGGGTAGAAAAGTCCTGTGTGCTCCAAGTAGACTTGCTGACAGTGCCCCTTTCCATGCTCAGCCCAACCTGACTGTAAATTATTTGGACACTCTGAGAGAATCCAGATAGTCCCCTGATAATGGAAATGTCATTTGTGGGTTCATAAGAACTTCATCATACTTTGAACTGAATAATCTTTTTTAAAATTTATTCATAACACCAGAGAATGCTGCTTTTTCTTATACCTTCTTACTATTAGTATTATTGAGACAAGGTTTCTCTATATAGCCTAGGCTAGCCCCAAACTCTTAATCCTCCCATGCTGGTATGACAGGCCTGGGCCACTATACTCATCTTAGAGGAAGCTTATTCTTTTTTTTTTTTTATCTTCACTAAAAGATTGCCGTGTTGGAAGGTGGAGAAAACTTATTCTTTAAAAATAGTTTTTGCTTCGTCCACACCACCTCTCCCCTTAAGATCATGCCAAACCATGAAGAGCCCATTACAGTGCTCTACAAGACAAGATACCACTAAAATACAGTTTTAAAAACTGTATTTCAGCCAGGCATGGTGGTGCACACCTTTCATCCCAGCACTGGGGAGGCAGAGGCAGGCAGATCTTTGTGAGTTCAAGGCCAGTCTGGTCTACATAGTGAGTTCCAGGACAGCTGGGGCTGTGTCAAAACAACCAAAATAAATAAATAAATAAATAAATAAATAAATAAATATTGCACAGTTTGCTTTTCAGTTCCTTCTCCATCTCCTGGATGGCTGCTAGAGGGAGCTATCCAGGCTGGCAGCAACAAGGATGAAGGAGTGGAATGGAGTTGGAAGAGGAGGAAGAAAGAGACAGACTGTGTCGGTGTTCTGCTGTGCTGCGAGTGACCCTGTATAGGAGGAAAACTTCAAGAGAAACCAGAAGAACAACCCAACCTAACATCCTGTCCTGGGAGGAGAAGCAGGGGCCTGGAACCTGCAGTTGGTTCAAAGCCAGGTACTCATATCCTGAGCGAGTGATCTTAGGCTGACAAGCACAGGCAGCCAGCAAGCAGAGTCACACAAGGGTGGGTCTGACTAGGAAAGAAAGGAAACACAAACCAAGGTTTGGGAATTAACTGCATTTGCAGGCAGGGCTTTACCCAGAAAGGAGGGGGGAACGACAACTT
The DNA here is from genome assembly GCA_009823505.1 of Rhizomys pruinosus. Classification (NCBI taxonomy): domain Eukaryota; kingdom Metazoa; phylum Chordata; class Mammalia; order Rodentia; family Spalacidae; genus Rhizomys; species Rhizomys pruinosus. The sequence goes on along the minus strand of VZQC01004283.1, from coordinate 1,559,319 downwards.
ACAGATGAGAATGTCCTGTGTAGCTGAAAGTGCTCCTGCTAGAGATGCAAATGCCTGTATACAACCGTGCCTGGGAAAAGCCCCTTCAGAGCCTTCCATTACAGAGGACACCAAGGGACTCAGGGTGAACTTTCACTTAAGAATCTTGTTTTCAAATGAAATACTAAAGTACTAAAAGTTCATAGGAAAACATATTCAAAGCACATATGGGGAGCATAATTAAGAATGGTTAAGAAGAAATGAAATAAAGAGGGCTCCTCTTGAAAACTGGCTAAGGAAGAAACAGGAATTGTTTGCAGCTCCTAGACTTTGTGATTGAAACTTAACAAGCAATGCTCATCTATAACCATAAATAGCACAAACTAGGAAGTGGGCAGAAAGCCAGACCCTTAAACTGGGATTATGATGTAAATAGTCTTTGTTGAGATCAACAAATGTATTTTACATATGGCATGAGGAGTGTATTGGTGACCAAGAAAACAGAGAGTGGGACCGATGAGATGACATATTTATGGAAACCATGGACATCTATGGAAATTGATGAGGCACAAAATCCTTGTTCGAGAAAAAGTATGTGCCACCATTCAGGAATTGCTTCAATTTTTTAATAATTGAAATTTATGTGCACCAGCCGACTTGGGCCCTTTGTTCTTCCTGAACCAAACTGTTTCTTGTAGCCTCATGTGTACTGAAGCCTAAAATGAGAACTGACAGCAATTCTCTGCAACAAAGTAGGCTTCCTCCCTGCCTGTCTATCTGCAGCCAGTCTCATTCATGCCCTGGAAATCCACTCATCTCTCAGTGGTCATCTGCCAGCAGAAGAAAAATAGGGCAGAGAGGAGAACATGCCGACTGGGCAGGGGTGTGGGGAGTGAACCTGCTGGCTCAGCCCTGGTGCCTCCCATCAGAACCTCACCTCTGCATCTCTGGTCCTCGCTCTTCTCCTCTGAGGACACATCTGGTGTCTCCAACAAGAGATGGTCTAGCACTTGCTTGCATTCTTGCAGTAGCACAACCACACTGTCTTGATTATTCATGATGATTAACAACCCTCCAGGATGAATCGAGTGTCCCCAGGTCTATGGTGATCAATTACCTAGAAGACACTGATTCTCAATAAAAGAGCCCCTTGAAGGCTGAGGTACCTGGTGAACAAAAGAGAGAGAAAGATGATTAACTGAAGCATCATCAATTATCTGCAAGACTCATGCAGGGAGGGACAATACATGACGGCCCCTGAGGATCCATTAGGGGAGTGTGTGAAATGACTGTGGGGCCTGGGCTAGATGGGCAGTACCTCGAAACCATCCAGTACATAAGGGAGTGAGTCCTGGTGTAGAGCCCGGTTACCCACAGTAAGGTTGGTGGAATCACATGGGCCAAGTGAAATGAATATGCCCCATGATTTATCAACCTTCTGCATACTTTACTCAGAGCCTCTGAGTCCCAGAAGCACCAAACTTTCTGCCTCTCTGGATGGCTTTGGGAAGCATCTGGTTAACGGTTCTAATATCCACACACAATCACACGGTAATATCAAGTTCACCACTCTTGTAACCTACTGCTGATTTCCCCTGTGCAGTATTCTTCATGATATTTAGCATGATATAATTTGGACTAAGATAGGCAATGACAGATGCCAAATTTAGAGCTTTTTTTCTGCCAGGCACATTGCCAAATAAAACAGAGAAATGATACCCCAGAAAACCCAATTTCCTAGAGCTTTGATTTGGATGGATCCATCATGTAGATGGATGGATCTCCTTATCCTGCCTGATAGCATGTAAACAGATTTCTTATGGAAATATGAGCATGACTGAGTGTACTGTGGTCCAGGTAATTTTGAGAACAAAATAACCCACTACCAGTGTGAAAATTCCTAGCAAGTAAATAGAAGAAAAAATAGATCGACAAATATTTTTGTCTTCCTTTTGTGAAAGTAGTGCCTTGGCAAATGAAAGAAATGATTCTTTCTCTGCCCTTTCCAGAATAGGGAGTGAAGTTTCTCTGGTTTAGACACTCAAAGAACATGTAGAACCCCATCTTCTGGGAGCTGGAGAGATGGCCTAGCAGTTAAGAGTGCCGACTGCTCTTGCAGAGGACCCGGGTTCAATTCCCAGCACCCACATGGCAGCTAAGAACCGTCTTTAAATCCAGTTCCAGGGGAATCCGACACCCTCTTCTGACCTCCTCGGCATTGCATGACATGGGTGCACCAACCTACATGCAGACAGTACATAAAAATAATACATAAAATTAAAAAAAAAAAGAACCCCATCTTCTGAGCAGAGTCTGACAGGGAACATAGTAAGAGACACAGGGCTGGTGTTAGTACCTTCTCCTTTGAGCTTCTCCATGCAGTGAAGAAATCACTAAGAAGTTAAAGCAAGGAATTACTGTTTTGGTGTTAAATGTGCCCTTCTCCCTAATGGCACAACAAAGTAAAGTTTCAGGTTAGCAGAAGCTTGTTTCATGAAAAATAATCATGTATTTATTGGAGAATACAAGCAGAGTTCTCAAATTAAAATGTCTGTCACTTTAAAGAACATTCACATAAATGAGCTAAGAAAGTGGGAAGCTGGGCATGGTGGTGCGCGATTTTAATCCCAGCACTTGGGAGGCAGAGGCAGGTGGATCTCTGTGAGTTCAAGGCCAGCCTGGTCTACATAGTGAATTCTAGGCCATCTGGGACTAAAGAGAGACCCTGTCTCAAAAAGACCAAAAAAAAAAAAAAAGTCACTGGGAGGTATGTAAGGGTAAGTATAGATGTATAGATTCATTCTCCCTTTCACTTAATGTGTTTGAAGAAAGATTCTTGCACAAATTGGGTTGTTGGCCTAAATAGTTTCTGAAGTCCCTTTTAATTTAAGTGTCTACAAGCCATATTTTGTGCAACAAATTGGCCCCTTCTTAGTCTGTCTAGCTGTGAAAGGAAAAGCTTCAAGGGATGCTCAGAATTTATCCTCAGATTTCTGTTACAAACAAAGGAGCATGCTCCTGGCCCTCCTGAGTACTCCAGTGAGCGAACAAGAGGTGATTACTGTGTTAGAGTGGGCCATGTAACAATAATATCACATTCTTACCATTCCACTAAAGAGGAAGGCATCGCTACAGTGAGGTTTGTAAAAGACAGAGTCCCGCATTAAGTGGCTCAGAAAGTGGAAAGCAAACTGTGCTGTATGACCTGCAGGTGACTTGGACAGTCACTTGTACTTGTATTCATGTACTAAATTAAAGCAAGAAGGGGAGTTTCTTTCCTTGGATTGCTTTAGGATTCCTCTAGAAAGCAAGGAGCAACAACAAGGTATAGAGAATCAGCCTACGCACAAAGATATAAAACTGCATTCTAATTATAACAGCTCAGCATCCTTTTGTCTGAAGGCTTATTATGGCCATGTGCTATGGGTGATGCATCATCTCCTTATAGAAGAACAGTTTTGTAGAGAGAGAGTGGAAAGATGATTATCAGAATCTGAAGGGTGGGGATATTGGGAAGATATTGGCCAAAGGATTACAAATTTCAATCACATAAGAGTCATACAAAAACAAAAGTCATACAGTCAAGTTCTATTATATAGCAGAGTGAATATAGGTAATGACATATGTTGTATACTTGAAAACTGCTCAGCGAATTTGAAAATGTTACTACTACAAAAGGTTTATTCATTCTATAATATGTGTGTGAATCTCAAATCATTGGGATGTGTACTGTAAATATGTATGATCTGAATTTGTCAACTAAAATTAAATTGAGGGGGCTGGAGAGATGGATCAATGATTAGGAATGCTTGCTGCTTTTGCAGATGACTGACATCCCAGACCCATGTTGGGTGGCTCACAACAGCCTAGAACTCCAGCTCCAGGCAATCTGATACCTTCTTCTGCCTTCCTTGGGCACTGCACATGTGTGCGCATAAACATACACAAAATAAAAAATAAGATTAAAAAATGTTTTGGTCTTTTTAAGACAGGGTCTCCCTGTAGCCCCAGCTATCCTGGAGCTCATTTGTAGACCAGGCTGGCCTTGAACTCATAGTGATCCTCCTGCCTCTGCCTCCTGAGTGCTGGGATTAAAGGTGTGTACCTCCACACCTGGCCTTAAAAAATAAGATAAATTCTCAGGGCTGGAGAGATGGCCTAACGGTTAAGAGCCCCAACTGCTTTTGTAGAGGACCTGGGTTCGATCCCAAGTACCCACATGACGGCTGAGAACCGTCTTTGACTCCAGTTCCAGGGGAATCCAACACCCTCTTCTGACCTCCATTGGCATTGCATGACACGGGTGCACAAACCTACATGCACACAGTACATTCATACACATACAAGAATAAATAAAAAAAATTAAAAAAAAATAAGATAAATTCTTAAAACGTAAAATTAAGGGAAACTGGGAGCGATAATAGAAAAGAACTAGAAAAGTCTAGTAAAGATATTTGATCAAAATTTTCCTTTAAATTCTACAGAAATGTGGTGCCACATTACAACAATCAATGCCTGGACAAAGACAGCCTGTCTCAGCATCCACTTACACCAAGAGGCTACTAGATTTTTGTAGTTCTTTTCTTCCCAGACATAAAGATCCTTAATTTCACAATCACAGCCTATTCATGTCATCGCCTTTTGGCAGCACCTACATCCATGAACATTAATTCTCAAGAATAAAACCTTCCAAGAGTAAAATCAGAACAAAATATCTGATGAGCACCTTGAGAACTCCCTGAGAACCGCAGCTTCTTCCTTGGAACCAGATATCAACACATTAGTTTCTCAAATACAATATCAAATATCTCACTAGTTTAACATAGTCTTGTTTTCTCTTTTAGTCATAAAAATTAAGTGAATGTTTATTGCTTAGATATAATAAATGTTTATTGCTTAGATATGTTCATTTTCTTTATCAGTTATTGCAAACTTAGGATCTACTCAATGATTTTAAAGACTCTCCAAAAGCAGAGCTGTAGCTATGTGGTTGGTTGTGATATGAGCACCTTTTGGCTTATAAGTGGTAGAAGATAGCATAGAAATTATACACAGACCTTCATTTTTTCTCTTCAGCCTTCAGTAATAGCTGTGTACTTATTGTGTCACCGAAGACAATTCTCTGTCCAATGTGCTCCAGAAAAGCCAAAAGGTTGAATATCCCTGGTCTATAGGCTGCCATCTTAATGATAATGCACCAGCTAACTGGTCAGAATAGAAGGAAGCATGAGGAAATGCAAGCTATGGTCAGCACTATCAATAAGTTTATAATACAATGGCAGCACCTAGGCACACTTGTGTGAGATAAATTATTTCTTCTTTGAAATGGGCTCATCACCTGGAGTAGCTGAGTTCTTAAGGGGAAAAGCTAAGTTTGCAGACCAGCAGTGCAGCGAGTTTCCACACAGTGCTGACATTCACGCAATGCTGTTGTTCCTATGGAAGGTGTATAAGACTTTGGAATCCTGGGACTCTGGGAGGGATGGAGACGTATAAAAGGCCCGCCACATGATGCTGGACTCTCTCTCCCCCATACCAGATCAGGTACTGGGCACAGGGTTTCGAGCTGGAACACAGGGTGGCCTTGTTGATCTGGGGAACAAGGACCGTGGTTTGAGTGAGTGTTTGCTTCCCAGCCATTACTTTGTAGCCAATCTCAATAAATTCTGGTCTAGTCTGAGACTGGAGAGTTCTCTATTTGCTATGCCTTAATTACTGGGGAAACCAGAAAATGGCAGAGGCAGGGTGGGATTATGGGGTGCTGCACACGGGGCTATGAGGCAGTAGCTGCCTCCAGTCCTGAGAAGCAAATTCCTCTGTGATAATCTGGTGTAGGTGGAACAGGATAAGGCAAAGCCAGTGCATATGGGAAAAGTGATGGCAGAATATATTTCATGGGAGCGCTGAAGGGAAATACACAGGGCATGATGTCAGGTGGATTCTTTGTGTAGGATTTGTAGCATCCAGCTCAGTGATTGCGGCTGTGGCTGCATGGATTGCACAATAAAGACACGAAACTGGAGTGAGGTGGGACAGGCAGATGGAGTCAGTGAGACAGATTCCTGGCTGGCCACCAGATTCTGAATGGTATGGAGTAGCACATTTATTTGACCAGTGGGGGCTGCCCCATAAATTTGGAGATGTTTTGAAAACCACAGAGGGCTTGGAGCAGACTTTACCAGCTTTGAAAATGGAAAATCAAAGCAGGGCGTGGTGGTGCATGCCTTTAATCCTAGCACTTGGGAGGCAGAGGCAGGCAGATCTTGGTGCATTCAAGGCCAGCCTGGTCTACAGAGCGAGTTCTAGGCCAGCTAGGGATACAGGGAGACCCTGTCTTAAAAAGACCAAATAAAACAAAAGAAAATGGAAGATCAAAAACAGGGTGTGCAATAAGCCACAGCTGAGGTGGCCTGGATCCTACTGAATGCTATTAAAGAACTATCGCAAGTAGGAGAGATGGCCCAAAGAGAGAGCAAAGATTTAAGAGAAAAGTTAGAGCAAGAGAAAACTAAGAGGTTGGCTTCCAACCTCGCCTGTAAATTGCATAAAGGAGAAAAGGAGGTAGAAGTGTCAGCTTGCTGCTTTTTGCAGCTAGGAGACTCAGGAGAAAAGACAGATAATGATAAAAAGGAGAATGATGTAGGAGAAGTGCCAGATGCCCCTCAAGTTCAACTTTTGATACAGAGAAAGGAAAACCCAAGTCTCAACATGGTAATTGTGGCTGTAGCGATGGCCCAGCACAGGAAGCTAAGGCAGTCAGGGAGTACTCAGCATTAGAACTGTTCAAATTGGGAACAACTTTCAAGCAGGCAGTGAAGGAACCCCTAAACACCTGGCTTGTAAAGCTTGTAAAATAATTTCCACCTGGGAAAGGGTGGAATTATTTTAAGTGCTGCAGAAGCAGGAAAGCTGAGTAATATAACCACCCATCCTGCCTTGAGACATAAGCTGTATAGCCTGAGACAGCAGAAGGGGAATAAGTCTGTAACCGATTGGCTAATAACACCCCTTAGAGACACATGGTCATCTGCAACAGAAATTCCCCTAGATACCAGGGGTGGAAAGTGATAAGAGGAACAAATGCTACTAGGAGAACTAGGTATGAGGAAAGCGATATAAAATGCCCAGTGTACTGGGCCAGATAGAGGTTTGTTTACCAGTGATTTAAAAAGAAGCCTGATTGAACAAGGACCTCTAAAGTGGTATGAAACTTTTTTTATATAATTTTTTCTTTTAGCACTTTAAATTTTTTTTTAATTTTATTTATTTTTGTATGTGTATGAATGTACTGCCTGCATGTAGGTCTGTGCACCTGTGTTGTGCAATGCCGCAGAGATCAGAAGAGGGTGTCAGATTCCCCTGGAACTGGAGTTCTCCTGGAATTGGAGTTACAGACGGTTCTTAGCCACTATGTGGGTGCTGGGGATCAAACCCGGGTCCTCTGCAAGAGCAGTCGGTGCTCTTAACCACTAGGCTATCTCTCCAGCCCCAAGTGGTATGAAACTTTAATGACTTGTGCTGAGCCCCTTGACAGGGCAGAGTCTGTATGAAGTAAGGAAGGCTTTGTCAAATCTAGGATACCTAGGCCAGCATGTAAAATATGTCTGTAGAGGAGTGAAGCACCTAGAGGAGATATAAAAAGGCTTAAACAAAAAAGGAAGTCTACTTGGTTTAGTAGGAGGCAAACATGGCAGGATCTGTGTAAATACAAAGTTCCTAGAGAAAAATGTGATAAGAAGCCAATTCTGTGCCGGAAAGCCTCTAGAAGGCTTTAAAGCCTGAGTAATTCACAAGAGGAATACTGTGGGAAGATCCAGTTTGAATTAGGGGCTAGTTCTCAGCTAGCACCCCTCAGGGCACCATGTGGGAGTCATGGTATTTCTCTGATCCCGCTCCAAGAAGGAGCAAGCAATGTGGCCCAGGCACATGATGCTAGGTGGAGCGGCAGTATGAAGTGACGTGGAACTGGAGGTCTGTGATTGGCTCTGGGAGCTGACATCATTTTGCTTATAAAAGTGAGTAGTAGCAGGCAATAAAGCAAATTCTCCATTGCTGTCACTACACGGAATTCCCAGCTGTTATTTCTGTGCACATACAGGCCGAAGCAGGCCTGAATTTCGAGAGTTGTTGCCAGTGGGTTGGACGGCGGTCCATCAGACCACCAACCTGGTAAGCTGGTGTGGGGCTGGAAGGAGATCGATCAGATTGCCAGCTGTGAAGTGAATTGTGAGTGAGTGTAGGCTGAAGACAGGCCATCAGCCATCAGCCTGAAATCCCTGTCCAGAGCAGCAGTCTTTGGGGAGGTGGAAAGCACAGCCAAGATGGGGAGTGTTCTGTTTTCCCAGGCTGAGGGCCTGACTTGGAAGGACCTCTCAGGTCTGGTTGTGGAAGTAACTGACTGACCTCTGTGCCGAGGGGTCAGTTCCCTACAGTGGCCACAGGCAGGCGCTGTGCCCCCCCATCCCTTAGCAGAACCGTGCTGTACCTGCTCATAGCAAGAAAAGCTCCCACAGTAGGCAAAGAATAAAACTATTTGAGGGGTGGGTAATGACCCCCTCAAGTTAAACAGAGTACCTTTCTTTGCTGAGAAAAATCTTGCTGGGAGTGGGAGCAGTTTGCCCATCTAGGGGCTCCACCAGCAGTCAGATCCTGTCAGTAAAGAGAAAGCAGGTGTTCTGACTACAGCCAGAAGTCAGGCGCACGGCCTGCCTGACCCAGCTAATCAGCAAATACAGCAGAGGCAAAAGGAGACACCTCCATCCTTGGCCCTGTGCAGGGATAGGCAGCTTGATCCAGGCCCAATTAGTCTTTCAAAACTAGAGAAATATAGGGGAGCTGTAAGTAAAAACTCCAGAATAGAGAATGAGTTTGAGAAAATGACTACAGGTGCTGAAGAAGTAACTAAATTAATACTTCCCCCTATGTGTTGTTGTACTGAACACGGATCTTTTGAGACAATAATTGGTACAAATAGATGAAATCTTCCCATCCTGTGTTGGACCTGGTTTATGTTTAATTTAATACTTGATGTTAATGTCTGAGTGTTTTACAGATGTGAGACCAGTTGGAGACATATCCCACACACCTGAAGGAACAAAAATAAAAAGTAAATTCAGTAAGGAGTACCAGGGCCAGGTATGACGATGGAATCTTTGGGAGCTTCATGGTTGAATAAGACATATCAGTAGATAAAGGCTTCAGCACCAGGCATAGACTGCCCTGCTAGGAGCTGCTGGCTGGGGAGGCTCTGAAAGCCCTCAAAACAAAGGCCGTTTTGCCTATAACTTTTGGTGCACACAAAAAGTGGATAATAAGACCCCAATGCTGAAGAAACTATGGGATGTGAGTGTGAGAAAGGAAGATTACACTGAGACCATGAAACACAACTGGACAGCTGAACTTCACAGTGCTGAAGGGCACTATGTAAATCACTGTCTCCTAAGCTATATGGACCTCATGTGCTGCAGTTCTCCAAAGAAGACATAAGTGCAATAGTCACCTCCAACATGTGTGTACACCCAGAAAAAAAGTCATATTGGGTATATGGCCTGCTCCTTTGGAGGGTAGGATGTATGACTGATACTGCAAGCATAGTGCCCCTTAGTGGTGGAAGACTATAGGCCTCATTAAAAAGCTGTAATGCTACGATAAAGATACCATCAAAGCATTTACATTTGTGCCCATAGAGTAACAGGATATAATAATGTTTATTTAGATGTCTATACTTGCCGGCCATGGTGGCACATGCCTTTAATCCTAGCACTTGGGTGGCAGAGGCAGGCGGATCTTTGTGAGTTCAAGGCCAGCCTGGTCTACAGAGCGAGTTCCAGGACAGCTGGGGCTACAGGGAGACCCTGTCTCGAACAGACCAAAAAAGAAAAAAAAAAAAAATAGATGTCTATACTTCTGGCTATTTGTGTTTGATTTAGTAGAGCTAAAAGGAAGACTCCAGAATGACCCAACAGCCCATTGAAGACATAACTCGGACAGACCTAGAATTTGATGCGTCACATCAAAGACTCTATCTCCCACCCTTCTGATGCCCAGGAACTCTCGAGGAAGAGGTTGGCAGTCCAGTTTGTAAGGACCAAATTAGATAAATGTGAGAACAGGAAGTAAAAAAAAGAAAATATAGCCAAGCATAGTGGCACATACCTTTAATTTCAGTACTTGCGAGGCAGAGACAGGCAGATTTCTGGGGAACTCACTATATAAACCAGGCTAGACTTTATCCAACTTTATTTTCTAACTTTCTCATTTCTGGGAAATCTTTTGTTTTGGCTAATCTCTGTCCTCTCCTCCCATCCGTAGCATTCTCCACTCTCTCTCGTTCTTTCTCCTTTTTCATTTATTCAACACTGCATCTCCCGGCTGTTCTCCTTCCCACAGCTCATTCCTTTATGGCAGTCATTTGCTCTTTTCACATTTACTCTCAGAGTTTTTTTTCATCGCACATTCCACATCAGTTTTTCTTATTTTCTGGCTTATGGTCATAGAAACCAGGCATGGTCAATGAAATTATAGCAGAAAATTGCCAATTCTATAAAAAGAAGTGAATATTCAAACAGAAGAGGCACTCAGAACCCCAAATACACATGACTAGAAAAGAGCCTCTCCACAGCACAGTACTGTCAAGATATAAAATATACAAAGAAAAGAGACAATATTAAAAGCTCTAAGGGGGGGGTCTGGAGAGATGGCCTAATGGTTGAGAGTGCCAACTGCTCTTGCAGAGGACCCGGGTTCAATCCCCAGCACCCACATGGCGGCTGAGAAACATCTGTAACTCCAATTCCAGGAGAACTCTAGTTCCAGGGGAATCCGATGCCTTCTTCTGACCTCCGCAGCATTGTACAACACGGGTGCACAGACCTACACGCAGACAATACATTCATATAAATAAATAAATAAATAAATAAATAAATAAATAAATAAATAAATAAAAATTTAAAAAAAGCTCTAAGGGAAAACTGTCAACTTGCTTACAAAAGTAAACATGTCAGAGTAAAATCAGAGTTCCTTATTATCAACCTTAAAAGCCAGAAAAGTCTAACTTTTTTCCAGACCAAAAAATGAATGACTGTGAACAAAAACTGCTGTATCCAGCAAAGCTATGTTTTTGTTATTGTTGTTGTTTGTTTGTTTGTTTTGGTCATTTTGAGACAAGATCTCCCTGTAGTTCCAGCTGGCCTGGAACTTGCTATGTAGACCAGGCTGGCCTTGAACTCACACAGATCAACCTGCCTCTGCGTCCTGTGCACCAATCAATAAGTAAATTTGTAATGCTAGAAGCATTACAAAACCTGATCTCAAATTATACTCTAGAGCCATACTAACAAAACCTGCATGGTATTTGCACAAAAGCAGACATGTAGACCACTGTAATAGAAGATGCAGAAATACACTCCTGGCTTAAAGACAGTTCTTAGACACCTTGTGGGTGCTGGGAATCAAACCCGGGTCCTCTGCAAGAGCAGTCGGTGCTCTTAACCAGTGAGCCATCTCTCCAGCCCCGGGATAGAATATTAAAACACTTTTGATTTGCATTTCCCTGATGACTAAGGATGCTGAACTTTTTTTATGTGTATAAGTGTATTGCATGAATGTATATAAGTACACCCATGTCATGCATGGACGTAGAGGTTAGAAGAGGGTATCAGATCCCTGGAACTGGAGTTAGGATGGTGGTTATTTGCCATGTGGGTGCTGGGATTTGAACCCAGGTCTTCTCCAAGAGCAGCCACTGGTCTTAACCACTGAGCCATCCCTCCAGCCCCAATGCTGAACAGTTTTACAAATATGTATTGTCCATTTGTATTTATTCTTTAGAACTATCTGTTCTGAAGCCAGCATGGCACACACCTTTAATCCCAGAACTGGGGAGGCAGAGGCAGGTGGATCTCTGCGAGTGAGCTTGAGGCCAGCCTAGTCTACATAGTGAGTTCCAGGCCAGCAAGGGCTAAAAGGAGAACCTGTCCCAAAAAGAACAACAACAACAAAAAAGTACTATCTGTTCTGTTAATTAATCCACTTATTGATTGGATGATTGTGGGGGTTTTGGTACTAATTTTTGGAGTTTTTTTAAAAAAGGATTTGTTTTCATTTTATGTGTATGAGTGTTTTGCATGCATGTCTGAATATATACACTGTGCGCATGCCTGGTGTGCACAGAGGCCAGGAGAGGACTCTGGGTCCTCTCTGGAAGTGGAGTCGTGAACTGCCATCTTGGTGCTAGGTACTGAACGGGGGTCCTCTGCAGAGCAGCACGTGCTCCCAACCACTGAGCCATCTCTCCAGCCCCCAATTTTTGAAGTTCTTAATGTGTTATGACAATAATCTTCTATCTAATATATATTTGGGCAATTTCCCCATTCTGTAGGCAGACTTTTCACTCTGGTGATAGTTTCCTTTGCTGGGCAGAAGCTTTTTAATTTCATGCAATCTCATTTATCAATTCTTAAAATTATCTCTTGTGGTGTTGGAGTATTTTTGTGTGTATTTTTGAGACAGGATCTGGTCTCCCTTAGTCCCAGCTGGCCTGGAGCTCACTATATAGATCAGGTTGGCCTTGAACTCACAGAGATCCGCCTGCCTCTGCCTCCCAAGTGCTGGGATTAAAGGCATGCACCACCACACCTGGCTGTTCGAGTATTTTTAAGAAATTGCTTGACTGTATCTTAAAGTGTTTTACTGCATTCTCCTCTAGTAGTTTCAAAGTTTCAGGTCTGACATTAAGATCTATCTTGAAAGAAAGATGCAGGACAGTTATGGCAAAATGCATGATCTGGGATGGGGTGGGGGTGGGGGGGAAGGGAAAGGGAAATATGCCGGAACTGAATTGGAAAATGATGTATGAAATGCACAAAGCATCAATAAAAAAAAAAGATCTATCTTGAATTGACTTCGTGAAGGGTAAGAGATAAGGATCTAGTCTCATACATCTACGTGTGGCTACCCAGTTTTCTCAGCACCACTTGTTGGAGGAGCTGTGTTTTTACCCAATGTAAATGTTTTAAATTACATTTTTATTTATTTATTTATTCTGTGTGTGTGTGTGTGTGTGTGTGTGTGTGTGTGTACATGCACGTGTGTGTATAGAAGTCAGAGGACAACTTATGGAGGTTGGTTCTTTCCTTCCACCACTTCAGTGCCAGAGGTCTGCTCATCTGTATGTGCAGGTTGTAAAGCTTCATGGCAGATACCTTTATCCATTGAGCCACCTGGCTGGCCCCAATGACACCTTAGTTGTCACCATGTGAGTTTATTTCTGCACCTTCTATTACAGTGCCTTTAATCCTAGCACTCAGGAGGCAGAAACAGGTGGATCTCTGTGAGTTCAAGGCCAGTCTGGTCTACAGAGTGAGTTCCAAGCAAGCTGGGGCTATAGGGAGACCCTGTCTCAAAAAAAAAAAAATCCATCTCAGCCCAGTTAGAATGGCTATTTTGAAGATAAATGAAAATACTTGGTGGTGAAGATTTAGTAGAAGTATAATCCTTTAACACTGATGAATGGAGATATAGACTGCTGCAGTCACTATAGAAATAGCTATTGAGGCTCTTTTAAAAAACTAAAAATGCAAGGTTGGAGAGATGGCTCAGTGTTTAAGAGCACCGGATGCTCTTGCAGAGGACTTGGGTTTGATTCCCAGCAGCTGCAGAGGACTTGGGTTTGATTCCCAGCAGCTACATGGCAGCTAACAAGCATCCCTAACTCCAGTTCCAGGGGATCCAACACCCTCTTCTGACCTCTGCAGGCATTGCATGACACGGGTGCACTTATACACATACAGGTAATACACTCATACACACAAAAATAAAAACATTTAATAAAATATTTAAAGGACTAAAACTACATCATCATACACCCCAGTGATACCACTCCTGAGTATATACCCAAAGAACTCTAAACCTGTGTCGTCTGTTTACAACAGGGTAGTTGCACATACAAACCCACAGTACACGATTTGTGCAAACCCAAGTCAGACAGGGCCCCACCGTGGATTGGGGAGGTAGGTAGGAAGCTCCAGCCCTATCTAAGGATCTCCTGGCAGTTGATGGATGCCAGGAAAGAAAGAATCAATTTTCCTTAATAGTGTGACACCTGGTAGGTTGACCAGACTCCGGGGCATGGACACACCCAGGAGCATATGGGAAGCACCAAATAAAATCAATGGGCCTTTCAAAAACAAAACAAAAATAACAAATATAATAACAGAAAATTTATATACACACAATATGACATCTTGATGCTTACAACCCAGTGGTTTTTATTGTATTCACAACAGGAGCAAATACCCCTAATACCATCTCTTTCCGGACTGTATTTCTGTCACCTCAAAGGAAACACTATATGTGGTTAGCAGTCAGGCCCAGTTCTTGTCTCTCACCTCTGAGAATCCATAATCTTTCTATTGCCATGGATTCACCTGTTCTGGGAGACTCATAGAAATGGGATCACACTGTAGTACTTTTCTGTACCTGGCTTCTTTCATGTAGTTGCTTGATTTTAAGGAGTCATGTTGTAATATGAATCAATATTTCTTTTGTCATATATATATATATATATATATATAATATAATAAAAAGGGGGGCTCCTGTGTTTCAGGCTAACTTGTAATTCTCTATGTGGCCAAAGGTGACTTTAAACTTCTGATCGTCCTGCTTCTAGTTCCTGAGTGCCTATCCTACCACATCTGGTGTATGTGGCACTGGAGATCAAACTTAGGGACTCGTGCACGCTGTACTGAGCTGAATCCTAGCCCAGCATTTCATCTCTTCTTATGGCTGAATAACCACATTTGTTTACACACTTATCAGCAGGTGAGCATGCCAATTGCTCTCACGTTTTTATTATTGTGGATGCAGTTAGTATTAACACTATCATATACAGCACTGTGTATATACATGCTGTTAAATTTTAAAAGTGGGTTTTTCCATTTTTGTTGAATTTTTATGCATTTTATACAATACAACATCTTAATCATATCTAGATGCCCTCCCCTGTCTGCAACCTACAGGGCCCCCAATCAGGTTTCATGTATTCTTTCATATATGTTAAGGTCAATCAAGTCAAGTTCTTCAGTGTGAGTCCATCCACTGGAGCCTGGGCAACCTGTCTAGCACCACTGCCTTAAAGAAAACCAATTCTCCCTCACCCAGCAGTGATCAGTTGCCAATGGTTCTCAGCTAAGGATGGGGATTCTTATCCACTTCTATGCTGGGTTTTTGTCTGGTTTGAGCTTTCATGGGTATTCTGTAAGTTCATATGACGAAGTTCCCAGCTGCCTGGAAAACTCTGCTTTGTTGTGGTTATCCACTACCCTGGGTCTTAAAGTCTTTCCATCCCCAAAAAGGATATTTTTATCTTCCTTGATTAAGGAAGATTTTTTTTTCCTTGCACAAAAAGGAAAATTATAAGGAAAAATGGATTGATATAGTTTATTAATTAAAGACAAATTTCTGAATTATAAAGCCATAACACAAAGCAAAAAACAGACAAACCACAAACTAGAAAAAAGTATTTATAACTTTGGTAACTGACAAGAGATGTCTTCACAAACTAGAAAAAAGTATTTATAACTTTGGTAACTGACAAGAGATGTCTGTCCAAAATTTGTAAAGAAGTCTCATGAATCAATGAATCTCTTACTGTGTAGTAAGAAAAGAATATGGAAAGGACCCAGGCACTTCACACAAGAAGAAATACAAATGGCTAAAAAACACATGAAAAATGTCTAACCTTATTATGTACCAGGAAATACAAGTTCCTGTCATATGAAAATTTATTCTCCTTTTTCATTAGGAAAAAAAAAAACCCTTTTAAGTGGATAATAATAGTTGTGGAGAACAGGTCGCTCATCCTGTTGGCCATGATGGAACACTACCGTTTGGCTTATCAGTGGAATCAGTGATATGTGGACATTATATCCACACTCCACTCTTAGCTTAGAGAAACTCTCTGATTTCAGGCTGGGGGCTATGCACGAGAACGTTCACAGTGACACAATTTGTAAGCAAGAAAACAATGAACATATCCATCAGTGGCAGAGGCAAAAAAGCAAGTCACATGTGAATGTGTACATAACATTTATAAACATTAAGGTATAAATAATAAATAGACAGAGGGTACAAATATGTAAGGTGAAGTCACAAAGAAAAATAAGGGAATCATTATACATTTATCAACTTATCACACTGTACTTCATAAGTGTGTGTGATTTAAATAATTTTTTAAAATTTAAAAGGAAATATAAAAGAATCATGGATTTTTAGGAGAAAAGGAAGACAATGGAAGGGGTTACCTGCAACAGTAACTACGGAAACAGTGCTCTCCTCTATGTAAGCCGGGTTGTGTTATGGATGCTTGTTGTGTTCCATATTGATGGTGCCGATCTTGGATTTTTTTGACTTTTTTTTTTTTGGTCTTTTTGAGACAGGGTCTCCCTTTAGTCCTAGCTGGCCTGGAGCTCACTCTGTAGACCAGGCTGGCCTTGAACTCACAGAGATCCACCTGCCTCTGCCTCCCAAGTGCTGAGATTAAAGGCCATGCCTGGCTTGACATCTTCTTGACACTTAATTTTAAAATACAGAAGAATTGCAAGTGTGGTGGCACACACTGGAGCTTAGGCATTCTGAACAGATAATAAATATCAGTTACTGCCCTGGGGGTTGGAAGTGACTCCAGAGAGAGACGGCTAGAGATAGCACCTTCTAGAACATGCAGGGCACTGGGATAGGCAGCTGTGATGGGGGTGGGATTTGAAGTGGCTATAGTGAAAAAAAAGAAGAAATTTTCAGTTTAATTGGAGAATGACATGAACAAAGATTGAGGAGGAGGCTGTCGTATGGCAGACCGTGAGCATAGATTCCAGAAATTCTGACAGGCTGCTTGAAGCATTAGGCTAAAAACCCTCTGGATTACTAGGAGGTTTCATTCATCTTTGCATTCTATTTGTGTAGAAAACAAAGGTGTGTCTTGATTTGAAAAAATAGATTTTGTTAAATTCTGTAAGCAAAAATCCCTTCCGTATCAGTATCAGATGTCCAGCCTGAGGACCACGCCTAACTAAACTGGGAAATGAGGCGGCGAGGCGGCCTTTCTCCTCCACTGCTCCACCGCTCTGGTTCCTGCAGCTCAGTGTGTTTACCAAACTTGACTGTGCAAAAAAGCACAAGAGTGTTCTGAGTCACAAACAGGTTACCTATCGGCCTCGGGAAGAAGGAATGGGAATAAAGGAGAGGCCACATTGCCGGGCTTCTGCCGCTCCTCCGGCTACTGTGACCTGCTTCATCAGCCATGGTGACATCTGAATTATTAGCTTGGCCCCATGGCTGAAGAGCCACAGCTCAGGTCAAGGTGAGTCAAGCCTGCCATCTGGTCCTGGCTCCAGGCTCCTGAGCTAATGGCTTTGAAATGATTCTTACAGCAGCACTTCCTTCGCATTTCTGCCCCCTAAGCAATAGGAGAGCACTCACAAAAACGCACTCCATATGTCTCTTGCTCTAGAGCTGCCCCGAGGACACAGGCATTCATGGAGGAGGAAAAATATTTTATAAATGTTGAAGGGTCTTTATTCTGATATTATTCATTCAAACTACAGGTATAAAAATCGAGCCAGAGAGATAGAGAGGAGGTTGAGGAGAGAAAAAACAGAAGTTCAGGGCTCTGGTGCTGGAGAGATGGCTTAACGGTTAAGAGCACCAGCTACTCTTGCAGAGGACCTGGGTTTGGTTCCCAGCATCCACATGGCAGCTGACAACCAGATGTAACTCCATTCTCAGGGAAGAGTACACCATATTCTGGATACTGCATGCACATGCTGCACTTACATACACGTAGGCAAAACTTTCATATATATAAAATAGATTTTTTTTTTTTAAGTTCAGGGCTCTGACCTCAAAACACGTGGCTACTTTACTTCCCATTAAATAATAGGCATCTGAGGGCTGGAGAGATGGCCTAGCGGTTAAGAGCACCGACTGCTCTTGCAGAGGACCCAGGTTCGATCCCCAGCACCCACATGGTGTCTGAGAACCGGCTGTAACTCCAATTCCAGGAGAACTCCAGTTCCAGGGGAATCCGATGCCCTCTTCTGACCTCTGCGGCATTGCACGACACTGGTACACAAACCTACATGCAGACAGTATACTCACACACATTAAAAATAAATAAATAAATAAATAAATAAATAAATATAAATAAATAAATAATAGGCATCTGAACCAGGCTTGATGACTCACGCCTTTAATCCCAGCACTTGGGAGACACATGGCTACCTTACTTCCCATTAAATAATAGGCATCTGAGCTTGGCCTGATGGCTCACGCCTTTAATCCCAGCACTTGGGAGACAGAAAGGTGGATCTCTGTGAGTTCAAGGCCAGCCTGGTCTACATAGTGAGTTCCAGGACAGCTGGAGCTACAGGTAGACCCTTTCTCAAAAAGACAAAATATTTTGTCTGGAGAAAATCCAGAAAGAATAACTTTATGGAAAACAAATACTTTATATTGAGAAGAAAGGAAACAGCCTGATTCATAGTGTGTGTTGCCCTGGGTGAGGTGTGGAAAAGTTGTCTATGTCAACAGTCAGATGACAAAGTGCTGCATTTCTGCAGGATTAGGGAAGGAGGAGTCCTGGGTGGGTGGTGTCCTGAGCACATGGCCAGGGCACAGAGTTTACTCTAATATGACGTTGCCAGGGCTGTGTAGCAATACACACTTTTGATTTGGGGAGTAAGTGTTGGAATTAAGGTTCATCATGCAACAAAATATTTCCAAAGCTGTAATGCTAATTTCCACAGTAAGAATAGTTCATTTATTTTTCACAGAACATGCAGATTTAAAAAATTTTTTATTTCAGCTAAGAGTAGAATTATGAATTTCAGAGGCTAGGATAGATGCTCTCAAAGCACAGAGTCATCTCTGTGTTGCTTAGAGTACTGGAGTGCAAGAAGGCTGTGACATGTTTCAAGCAGAAAACACATTGTTTTATAAGCTCTGTTCCAAGCATAAAGCACAAGCTCTTAGCTGTGAATTTGATGCTAATGAAGTAACAGTGTACTGAATAAGGATATGGTGTTCTTACAACAAAGCATACATAAAGCAAGGTTATATGAGGATAGATTTATATAGAAGTAGGAAATGAGAAAGCATTGGTAAAAGCTACAAAATTTTAGTTACACAAAATGAGTAAGCCCTAAGAATCTAATGTACAACATGGTAGCCATAACAAATAATTTCGTATTGTATGTTTGAATCATTCTAAGAGGGTTGATTTTAAATGTTTTCACCAAAGAGAAAGAAAATGGTTACACAGTGATTGATTTGATTGATTGATTGATTAAGATTTTGTGACCAGAGACCTCAGAACTTACCTCAGTAATTCTTTAAGGAACAATAGTCTGATATTTGATAATGTAATGTTTAAGGAAACTCTAGAAGTCATAATTAGCATAAATGACAACTAAATGTATATAGTTTTAATATTATTTGATTTTTAAAAAAAGGAGCTATATACTGACATTTGAACTAACTGGGAATATAAAATGCTAGTTGTTTTATTTATAGTTTGTATTGGGTTGGTCTCTATATTTTTCTGAAATATACAACATCACAGTGTAACACTTTCTTTTACTTGTAGGACAATTTAAAGGAATTAAGCTTAAATTTTTACTTCCCAAATAAGTAGAAGTCTTAG